>JAWNZC010000239.1:0-42004 GCA_035771165.1 Paragorgia papillata
AAAGCATGTATTCCAGCTGAATAATTTTCAGACATTAACTGAATTAAACAGTAAGCGTGTCATTAAACAGTAAACGTGTCCTTTATTTCCGTTTTGTCTGAAAATGATTCAGGTGGAATCGATAAATTTACAAATAGATAAATTGGTAGTTTTTAATAAAAATATTAAGAGTTCAATTATAATTGACTAAATGGTTTGAATTCCGTGGTTAGTATTTATGCCTACGAAAAATGCACGATCTTCTAGGTTAGTATAGTTATATATTGAGAAAAACTGTTGATAAATTCGACTACCTGAGCGGCAGTCATCCATAGAATCCAGTGATAGTTACTAGTCAGACAAAGCTGATTTAATGCGTCTGGAATATGTTTGTGGGCACAAGTGGGGAGTAATCAAGAAACATTAAGTCTTTCTCATGGCTACACTAACCTAGTTCATCTTTCAGATACATTCAGTAGCTTTTATCTATTGCGATGAAATAAGGAAAGAATACAAAACACTCGTCTTTATCAAACATAATGTATTTTTATAGGAAATGTATTTACACAAGAACTTCAATCAGAAATAAAAAAACCCTAGAAAACTGTTGTCCTGACAACCTTGACGTTGAAGTCAAAACATGATAAAAAAAACAATTTTCAATATTTTTTACTATATTTCAACAATTAAAAAATGACGTGAATAAACACTCGAAATATCAGGTACCAAAATATTGTTTTTATCCATCTTTCCGAATATCAATTGTTATTTTTGGTTTTCATTGTTCACCACCTACAATGTAATTTATATTATAACTGACATAAGTTAAATTACAGGAATGAAAGCAGTCAATTAACCTATATTATACCAAACTATTAAAGGGAAATAAAAGCATTCTTATATTATGAAAAAATGAATGCAATTTATACTTGTCGATGGTGCCTAGAAAATTAAGACACGACACGTTGAATTACATTGCAATAAAGTTCCGGAACCTACGGTATTTCAGCTATCTTTAGTTGTTTAATGCATGTTTCGTTAACATGGCAATATCAATGTAGTATTTGATGTCAATGTCAATTTAACGACATTAGTTAATATGATAAACATATTGCTGGATAGAAAACACCCATTACTCGAGGAAATGTTCCAGTTTTGACTATCAGGTCATTGCATCAATTTTTGTGCTTTTCAGGTATGCATTATAGCAATGTATTAGTCTCGTATCTTAGTTTCAGAGACACCACTTTAAAAACTCATTGGCAATATGATGAATGTACAGTATAAATTTAAATTCAATAGTTCTTCAAATATTAAAAACTACAAAACGTGCATATAAGGTAACGTCATGTTACATAACAGGATTTTTTTTTGGAACTTGCATTTTTTTATTTAAACACTTTTAAGCGTTTCCCAAGAGCTTAGAAGCTCGTGGCGGGGGCTTGCATTTGATTAAGAAAATTGCAATTTGTCTTATCCTCTTGCGAACCACATTGACTGTTTAATTGTGCATAATCTTAAACGCTCAAATGGATCCTGTGAAAGGCTGAACGAAAAGTCAATTCTCGACACGCAATTCTTTTTTTGCTAAAACTCAAATTGCAATGCAAGTGACATGAAAAATTATCCAAAATGTAACATAGCCAAAAATCGTTTTGAGAACAAAAATATCCTAAAATACAACGTGCTATTAATGCAAAAATGTTATTAATATTAGAATCTACGTGTCTAATATCCCCCAACATAAAGGTGCTCCATACATCAGTGCTAAAGTCCACACTTTGTATAACATAATTTTAACGTGCTTACAGTACTTTAAATTGATATATGTTTTGGAAAATAGAATATTTCAAAGATTTGGATCATTAAGACAATTGCTAATATACATCGTCAAACAAAACTATCGTTTTCATGCGATGGTTTTGTTAAAGTATGCTTTTGAAAGTATGCGCAAGTCAGGGGCGGATCCAGGAATTTTCATACGTTAGTCAAAATTTTAGTTGTCAACACTCAGGGGGGGGAAATTTTTTTTTGGGGGTTGTATGATTCATCAAGATAACGCCCCCCCCCCCCCCCACATGATCGTATTACACCACACCATGCTGTCCGCTCAATTGATAGCCTAACATTAGCAACAAAATAGACTATAAAATACAATGCCACATATTTAGTTCGGTGAATAAATATATAGAATAATAGATAATATATATTTATGACACTAGTCAATGACTCAATATGCCCATCAGTTAAAGCATTTTCTCCTGCAAAGCCAAAGGCAATTTTGGCAGCCTGGCAGGTTATGATCGTATTACACCAGACCATGCTGTCGGTCTATTGATAGCCTAACAAAATAGACTAAATACAAATATACAATGCCACTTATTTTGTTCGGTCACTTCGGTGAATAAATATATAGAATAATCGATACCTAAGTCGAAATCTTTAGCTGATATTAATTGATATAATGCTGCTTTTATAATGCATTTATATGATTTAGATATTAATAACCTTTTGACCGCAAAAATATGCTAATTTGGGTATATTCCATGGAGATTATCATATACAAGCCTAAATATTAAAATCGGCACAGCTTGTTCTGTTAATAGACATTCTAAAACAAGACAAAATATGTTTAATTTACCTTATAGCAGTACAGGACTTGTTCTTTTGATCTCGAACACACTTCGGGATTAAAGTCTCGGCAGCAAAATTTCTACTGAGGCAGAAGTTCGTGCTGTTTATCGCACTCAAAAGCTCTTCAACAGAACTCTTCGGCGAAGCGTCGATTCGCTTCATCAGCATAAATTTCTTGTAGACATTTTTGATCGTTCCCCGCAAACGCAGACTGAACAGTATCGTAAATACTACAAGACATTGCTGTTTAAATTCTTTCTACTCTAACGTGGGACTTCGAATTGAACCTCAGTGGCCAAGCAGCGAACAGAAGGCTGGATTCGTCAGCCCTTGAGTGTGTACAGCAAGATCATATCCCACGCTGCGAATCGGTCAAGATCGGTCAAAAAATGTGACCAATAAGAATACGAATATTTTTTTAATTAGCCAATCAGATAGCTTGTATACCAGCCCCTGATTCCTAAATCGGTCAGAACTCCCCACAGATCGGTCAAAATTGCTGATCTCCATGGAGATGAGCATATTGACCAATCAGATGGCTAGAATCTGACTCAGATCGGTCAAAACTCACGCGTAAGTCCGCTGTTCGTTGACTTGATAATATTACTTTACAGAAACTCAGCCGCAGCATGAAACTTGATGACTGGACTACAATGGTGCCGCTGCTTGAAATTTGAAAATAGATAACTCATCATAACTGGACTATCATTCGAATTTTAATTAATTAACTATTTAACTCCGCAATTTTTACGTTAGTCGCGTGACTGGTTTGACGACCCCTAGATCCGCCCCTGGCGCAAGTTGTTATTATTAAATAAAATATACATATACTTTCGCAATTATGAAAAGATTTTCCTTATTTCTAATCATGTTAGATATGCAAGACTGTTTCTTTATCATCTGTTCCTGGGTTAATGAAACATCCAGAAAACTTATGTCAGAATGATTTATGTGTTTCGTCTGACTTTTTGCCTGACAAGATATTTTATAAATTTCCCATGATCCAAGTATTCAAAATATACACCCCATGCAGTCTAGTTTCCAAGACAGCATTGGAACGTGGCTTGAGGCAAGCCACTTAAAGGCAAGTCATTAAAGAAATGCAAAATGACCATCTGGGGTACACGAAATTAGCCTTCAAACCATTAATGTTCCAGTTACTTTCCTATCCGACTTTTACGTTTATAGATAGTGTCAACATGTTTTCAATATTGACCGTTTTTATCAACATTGTTTCTATCAATATCGTTACTCACAATGTCGTTCAGCAATTTTTCTTTCTGTTCGAACTTTGTCAGCCAGTTGCAGCGGTGAGCATTTGGTCAACAGATGTTTCAGAGTTGGATTTTTCTCAATTTGCGATCTAACGTAGTCTCTTTTGATCTGCTTCTTGCTGTGAATAATGTCTTTGAAACACTGCAGTCCCTTCTTTATTCGACAATGTGCTCTTTCGTGTTGTCGAGGTTATCGTGGATGGTGAAATCAAGCTTGGTGTGTATTCGCTGCCAGAATTTTCCTCATTTTCCTTTTGTTTGCCTTGTGCTGTCTGGCCATCGTCGGATTGCAATCCAAGTCTTGTGAAGCGTTCTTTCGGAGATTCGACTTCAGTCGTCTGGCAAATCTGCAATTTGCTCTTGGTCTTTAAAAAGGGACCGGATCTTGTTACGGATAACCATGCATGGTAGTACAGAGAGCAGCGGATCTTTTTGGGCGATTTCTCGCACGGCATCCAACGAAATTGAACGATTTTCAATGTGTTCTGAAAAAACATTTTTCAGAATAGCCTCCTCTTCAGAACTCCACTGATGCCTTGATGATTGCTGCGGAACTTTGGAGCTTTCATCCTCCTGCAAACTATACATAATTTTCGAGACGTGCCTAGATGCTTTCACAGCAGATTTGGTTTTGTTCTGCAGCAGGTAATAACGGTCCGCTGTTGCCTTTTTGTGGACCATAAGGTTGGCCAAGTCATCACGGATTTCCTCTTGAAATTCTTGCACAGCTGACACTACTGCCTTCCTGAACGCCGTTGCCCCACCAGTCGATGCCTCTCTCCCAAAGACCTTCCCCCAACAGGAGTCGATCTGGGCACCAGTGTGCGAAGAATGCATGTTGCGCAGACTCCACGTCAAGAAAACTGTTGCCGTGTTGGTGGTATCCACTTCACCAAGCTGCTTTCTAAACTTAAGGATGAAAATTTCCATCCACTTGTAAATAGAAGGTGAACACAACAGGTGCAGGGCCATGGCTTGTGAACGTTTTATGATTTTTTACATTAACCACATAGTCTTCATGTGTTTCTTTGCAGCTCGAAATTCTCCCAGTGTCATATTGGCTAAAGCGCCAGACCTACTACCGTTGTTGATGCACAGAACCGTTAATAAATAGTCACGAACGTTTGTGTATTGTTTTTGATTTGGCATTGTATTTTCCGGAGACTCTTGAAATTCGCCAAGAACTTTTATAGCTTCTCTCGCTACGTTCGAAGTATCAAACTGTCTTATTTGCTCGGGAGTTCTCAAGCACGCAATGTCCTCCATTCTCTTCTCCCAAAAGCGACCTTTCACCAGCTTTCCATAAGATTTGCTCCACAACTTCATTTGTTCGCACATAGCAGCGAGAACCTCGGGTGCATCGTCAACTCCCGGTAGCATGATCCGCTCACATTTCAGGAAGGCGTAAAATCGGTGTAACGCGCCAAGGTAAGATTTTATCGTGCCAGGTTGCCGGTCCTTCTCAAATTTTACTAACCATTTGTCCCTTAGTGTTACTTTATGCAATAAGTTAATTAACTTTGGATTATCAGGCTCAATGGTTTGCACCACTAATTGTACTTGTCTTGCGCACTGACTAGCGCAACGGTCATCTTTCCTGCCACCATCCGGCCCCTTAAGCCACGATTCGAAACTCGCAAATATGGACTGCGACACGTTGTCCAATTCGTCTGGGCTGTTCGTAGGATCACGTACATCATCAGAAGGTAAATACTCATCCGATGAGCTGTCCGTACTGGAACTGTCGCCTTGCGCGTCACAGCTAACTGGTTTCGTTTTTAACAAGATGATGTCGATGGCTGGTCCTCTGGCATTTCTGTGGATTCCGCTGCAGTTTGTTCGTAGCCACAGTCGTAGTCTTCATCTTCCTCGCTATCGTCTGTGTCGTTCTTAAATATACTCGGATGTTCTTGAGATTTTACGTTCTCTTGCTTCTTGCACACTTTTTTTTCTCTGTTTCGCGTCAACTTCAGAACAGGAGGCTTCCTCTTCGTCGCTGGGATAAATCTGTTTAAATACGCTTGTTTCTTCCACTCTTCATCGTCATAGGACGAGTCGGAATCGTCAGACATGGAGGATTCAGACGAGATAACAATAACGTCATGCACAGTCGCAGATGCCAACAGCTTCTTGTACTTCGCAGTACCAGGTTTAGCGTTGTGAACGTCAGTGAGATGGTTGTGAATTCTCTTCACAACTGACTGGCATCTTGGAACTGGGCACGCGAAGCTCTTTAACCGTTGTTTCGATTTCGCGGATTGGGATCGGGCTTTCCGCAAACCGAAGTTATTTACGACACCGAGTGCATCTGCCTTGGTCCAGCCATGCGAAAGCCTCATGTGTCGCGGAAGATGAAGTACGACTGACTCGCATGAAGGAAATGGGCATTCATGTTTAGTTCTAACGTATTTTCTCTTTTGTTTGGCGACACTTTGTTTTTTACCATCACCCGTGTCTTTCCCGCCAGCCTTTTCTCCTTTCCCGCCAGCCTTTTCTCCTTTCCCTCCAAACCCTTCACCCACATTTTCGTCCATGTTCCTTTTGAAGCAAGAAAATAAAAGCATGTCATTAATATAAGTAATATTATAAATAGTGTTCCAATGGTCTCAAAATTAACTGTACTGTGGGATAATATTAGTTGACTACAATTTATTTTCGTTCAATAAGTGTAGCACTTCTCAGTCTCGTTGCCACAATGTCGTTTTTTAGCGCTCGCGCACGAGAAATCAAGACGCCCTGAATAAAATATGGTGATTGCTCAATAGCCTTTTTCATAAATATGGCTTGACCATGAGTGACTTATCGCGCGACGTCAAACGTGTATGGAATGTGAAAGCAGTCTGTTTTGACTTTCTTTAGATTTGAGAGGCTTGTTAGAAAAACGGCTAAAGATGCATATGTACTTATGATTGTAAAGTTAGATATACTGCCGAAACAGAGAACGTAGGAGTCTAACGTTTCGAGCGAAGGCCCTTCGTCAGAGTGAAACGTTAGACTACTACGTTCTCTGTTTCGGCAGTACTGTATATCTAACCTTACTATATTTCGATTGTTTGTTTCTACACTGTCTACGCAGCACGCTACTTTTATTGGCTGCGTTAAAACCCTTACAATCTTACAGTACAATATGACTGTTTAAAACCACAGTACCATCAATTTGGAACTATTAAAGTCCAAAAATATACATGAATCTGATCAATGCAAACCAAAAGATGGTCCCCCATGACAACCCTTGCAGTCTAATAGCAGAATAGATTTGTTAAAAGACAACTCTTTAATGATCATTTGAAACTGTTACCACTTTGCAATACACATTTAATTTTAACTGTTACAGTAAATGCAAACTGAATCATGGTTGCTTTACAACCCTTACAATCGTTCAGTATATACGGTACACAGCAAGTTACAGTCTTAAAATATACATGTACTGTAACTGTTCAATGCAAACTGTAGAATGGTTGCTTTAGAACATTTACAATCTTACAGAACAATATAACTGTTCAAATGTACTGTTGCATGGTCACTTAGTAGTGATACAGTCTTAAAATATACATGAAACTGTCTAGTGCAAACTGTAGAATGATTGCTTTAGAAGCTTTATAATCTCACAGTACAATACAACTGTTCAAAGCAAGTTGAGCAGTTTAATAGTCATTTTATTCAAGTCGGTCCAAAACTAGCTAATGCAATTGATAATAACAAGAATGCAAATACTGTAATTAAACCAACTAGCTATAACAAATAGTCTTATACTCAAAGAATTACTTATGGAATTTTGTCTGATTGAGGGGAGTGAAGCGTTGTACCATACCCTGCAGCACCCCCCAGTTTTCACCCAACTGTGCCAACCAATTACAATTCGCTCAACTACTACCTAGGAAGGATGCACCATTGTGCTCAGGGTCATTACAGCAGTGGTTGCCATAGCAACTTGGGTCAAACATGACAGCAAACATCAATATAAATATTCCCTTAAATTCTAATACACAAATTACACTGGTCTTTCGGGTTTTTAAGTGATCCTCACACCCCCCAGTTTTAGCAGCTCACTCTGCCAACAAAATAACTACATTTTTGCTGTTGTTCAACTACTTGCCCCCTAGATGTGTATAAGCATAGCGTTACCTGTTGCCTCACTAGGCTGACCTTGGAGCAGTTAGTCACGTTTAGTTAGCTAGGTTGAGGGGTAGTTTTAAGTTTCAAGTAAGTAGTTTTTTATAGTGACTTTGCCACCTGCAACATGACCAGCAAACGATATATTATAAATATTTCACCTTATAAATTTATAATTTACAAATATACTGCTGGTCTGGTAACCGGGAGTGAATCTCACACCCCCAGTTTTAGAGTTTCACACCCAGTTTTAGAGCTTTAACTCTGCCCCAACAAACTACATTTTGCTCGACAAACTGCCTCTGTGTTAAGCAGCCTTGTGCCTAGGTTTGATCTGGAAGTAGTAGTCTAATAGTAAAGTAGTAGTTTCTACAGTACCTTTGCCTTCAACAAGACAGCAAACATCAATTTAAATATTCCCTTAAATTCTAATATACAAATACTTGGTCTGGGTAAGTGATCTCACCACACCCCCACCCGTTTAGAGCTAACTCTGCCAACAAACTACATTTTTGCTCAACTACTGCCTAGTGTTAAGCAGCCTTTGGCCTTTGCCTTGTCTGGAGAGCAGTAATTTACTTAGTATCTTTGCCTTTCATACAAGACCGCAGACATCAATTATAAAATATTCCCTTAAATTCTTATAGACAAATTACTGGTCAGCTATAGGGTAAAGTCATCTCACACACCCCAGTTTAGGAGCTAAAACCTCTGCCAACAAACTACATTTTGCTCAACTACTGCCTAGTGTTAGAAGCCTGCCTTTTGCCTAGGCTGAATGGTAGCAGTAGTTTCTTGCAACTTGCCTTCAACAAGACAGCAAACAATCAAATATAACATTTTAAGGTGGTCCCACCTTTTAGTTTGTCACTAATGTGGTAATTTTCAAGTCGCCCTTACCACAAAACTTCGCAATGGAATCACCAGTTAGATTGGGAATGACGTGACATTTAAACAAACTGGACATCACATCAATTTTTTATCAAAAACGAACCAGCCAGAGTGTTTTAGGCCCCTCGCTTCAGTCTACTTTCAACATTTGTACCATAACAAAGGACATTTAGTGTACTTCCTTTGTCTTTTAGAAAGTCATTTACTTCTGCTTGAGAGCTCACAAAACGCTATGGTTTCGGTTTGCCACCACTGCTTCATTTCTGAAGTTGGTCCTTTAATAATTAAACTCAATACAGCATATTTCACTATCCTAAATCAAGAAAATTTTCTCTTCTAAAATATGTTTCATAGAAAATCACATTGAAAAATGTTCTCTTCATGTTTCTCTGAGGGATGATTCTGTAATAGAATTGAATCACTAATCCTAAAGTCTTTGGGATATTCATTTGAAAGTTTGCGATTGGTAGGTAGAAAACCAATGGGGGTTATTCTCATATTTCAAAGTGACACTAAGCTGTGCTTAATTTGTTATCACCAGAATGGTCAAATAAAAACGTCCCCCAGGGCCCCTGATTAAGATCACATTAAGATACGGATGAAATAGTTCTCCATCCATGTTATGCACCCCCCCCCCCCCCCCGCCCCTCCCTGCCCTACTAACAAAAATCCTTAAACCAAGGCTCTACTTTTCCTATTTAACACTTAACAGGCAGAAAGTTTTATGAAGCTCATAAATACTGAAACGTAACCTGTTGAAAAGATTTTATGGAAATGTTTATTTGTATCACCAAAATTTTGTTTTCCCACCAAAAAAACTTAACTTTATACTTGAGGTAAAGTAAGGAGAGTTTTTTCAAGCATACTTCCTCGAGTCAAAGTATTTATATCTGAATTGTACCTTATTTGTTTAAGAGATATCGTGAAGTGCTCAGTTTTGTTTTAAGATAGCTATCCAGAACATCGATAGTCTGCGATAGCAGACTGGTCTCGGCCGCTCCCTCCAGATCAGTCTGCTATCTGGATCGCAGACTAGAACATTGACAGTAACTTAAAAAGTTACAGATTATAACGAACACCAGAATTGTCCAGGTCTGACCAAAATAACAGACCGTTTTCCCATCTTGGAACTTTCAGATTTCTAGCTTAAAGTCAAACCACAATTAAAACCAATCTTACTTATTAGTGCTCACAACGTAGCTGTAGAAACTTGCTTTAGTGCTCACAGCGTAGCTGTAGAAACTTGCTTTAAGTGCTCACAACGTAGCTGTAGAAACTTGCTTTAAGTTGCTCACAACGTAGCTGTAGAAACTTGCTTTAAGTGCTCACAACGTAGCTGTAGAAAATTCAGTAGGACCTCACAACAGAGAAACAAAGAGAACCCTTTATAATTTTGGTCAGCAGTCATACAATAGAATCATGCTCAGAAGGCTTTTTCAATTCTGAAGGACTGAAAGTTGGAGCGAATTTGATCGCATATTTGGGTGGTTTTGGTGCGTTTTCGTCGAGTTTCAGGCAATAAATTTGCAACATGGCGTCCATGAGTACTTGCTACACTTTAGAGCAAGTTATTTCACTTTTTGATGAAGAAAACGCTCAAGATATTGGTGACACGAGTGAGAGTGGTTGTGATAGTGATGCTGAATATCAACATGTCAATAATTCTGGTGAGTTATTTCGCTTATAACATAAATAAATTATCTTTTGAAAAACTTTGTTTTTCTACAAGACTGTTTTGGTATCAGTAAACCATAGTTACACTATCTTGGGGCCCCAAAACACACTACCAGTTTATATATATATCTATTTATCACATATATATTTATATATTTACATGTATCTATTTATCTATATATTTATATATTTATTTATATATATATTTATCACATATATATTTATATATATATTTATCACAATGAGGGATGAGGTGATATCAGTTTTATCACTCGAGTGAATTGTCACGAGTGAGTGGAGCGAATGAGGGACATTTATGATATTGTACCAAGAGGGATAAAACTGATATCAACAAATCACGAATGTGATAACCTTTTTATCACATACTAGTGCCTTTATCAGGGTGATAAACAATGGGAAATAAAAATGATATTGTCCCTCAGAACATATTGTTTTTATGTCCCACTGTTATCACCCTGATAAAGGCAAGGCACTAACTAGTATGTGATAAATACAGTATATATATATATATATATAGCAATAATGCAAAGCCCACTACCCTTGTGGTAGTTTTGAGCACTCTGGCCCCATACTGCTTTACGCTCTCTGGATGTGCACATGACAGCTATTGTCCCACAAGCGGTTGTCACCGACAATCGCTTAGGGTATAAATGGTTGTCATGCTATATCTAGATTGTACCAGAGCTACACTGATGAGCTGTAGAACAGTGAAACACGTGTCTGTAGATTGTACTATTACGCTCCTTCACTTTGGTGTTGTTGAGCACTCTGTGAAGTTGGTGTGGGTGTCATTTAGCAATAATGCAAAGCCCACTACCCTTGTGGTAGTTTGAGCACTCTGGCCCCATACCGTTTTAAATGCTCTCTGCCTCTGGATGTGTGCATGACAGCTATTGTCCCACAAGCGGTTGTCACCGACAATCGCTTGGGGTTTTATAAATGGTTGTCATGTCATGTCATGTCTAGATTGTACCAGAGCTACACTGACGAATCACGTGTCTGTAATAATATACAATCTACAGACACGTGTTTCATCAGTGTAGCTCTGGTACAATCTAGACATGACATGACATTATAACATGACAACCATTTATACCCCAAGCGATTGTCGGTGACAACGGCTTGTGGGACAACCAGAGAGCGTAAAGCGGTATGGGGCCAGAGTGCTCAAACTACCACAAGGGTATATTATATTATATATTATTTATTATTGATATATATATATATATAATTATATATATTTCTAAAACTCATTAATAATTCATGAGGAAAATTCAAAAGAAATTAATGTTTAATCTGTCTTTATACTATGATATAGACCTGATCATATCACATAATATAGACACATGTGTCTGTATATGTGATATAAACTCATGGGTCTATATCATGTGTCTATAACACACTTGGCCTCAACCATCTCGACTGGGGTACACTGATAGCATCCACCGTACGAGCTTGAGACATCATCATTTGCTGAATAGCAAATGTTGATTTGATCACCACTTTTATAGCAGTCTGCCCAACTAAAAATTGTGGGACTTCTAGCGGTCAAAGCGCATGCTCATACCATCAATTTGGGTCTCCACATTCGGTAGATGACCTGGTTTGTTATAAACTTACCAGGCGTAAGGCACGTTTTAGAAGTCATTTACAAAACTCGTCATCGTGCTTTATCAATGTAGTATATAGACGCTCACCTTTCGGCTCGCGTCTATATACAATGATAAAGCACTCTGACTCGGTTTGTAAATATTACATATATATATAATCTTCAAAGATAACTTTATTTAAACATAACTACAAATACATTTCAGGGATCAACCCCTTCATCAGATTAAACTAAACAACCTGTGACAAATATTTTTATACCATTAATTATCATAACCTATAACATTAACCTAATCTGTCTACATTTAAATGTAGACACTTAGGTTAATGTTATAGGTTATGATAATTAATGGTATAAAAATATTTGTCAAAGGTTATTTAGTTTAATCTGATGAAGGGGTTGATCCCCGAAACGTATTTGTAGTTATGTTTAAATAAAGTTATCTTTGAAGATTATGTTTTTAGATTATAACTTTATGGTGAGCGGGAGGGCTCTTGATTTATATAGTATAAATATATATATATATATATATATATATAATATTATATTGTATTGTATTGTATTGTATTATATATATATTTATAAAATAGGTTGCGTCTTACGCACGCTGTGATTGGTCAATTACCGTGGTTATATCAGGCTATGTAAACACGGTTGTGATGTCACGGCACATTTTTTAACCTTATTTCATAAAAGAAATAGAAAATGGATGCCCTGTGTTTATATAACCTGATGCAAACACTCGAGTGAGTTGGGAGAATTCGAAAGTACTTAAGTAAAACCCTCGCCTACGGCTCGGGTTCACATAAACTTTCGAATTCTCCCAACTCACTCTCGTGTTTGCATCAGGCTATATAAACACGGGCGGCCATTTTCTATTTCTTAAATAATGTATAAATAGGTAATATTTCTTATAGCAAGAGGTGTTTGTTTACATTTTGATAACTTATTGCATCCAGATAAAGCAATATGTTGGTTGTATATATGAAAAGTCAATAATTCGTGTTATTGTTACATCATAATTGATGGAGTTGATCAGGAATTTCCAGCCCTCCCCTGTAACCTATCTATCTGTACTGAAGACAAATATGGCTCCCTTCTCTCGCTCCCTATACTCTGCTTATTGCTCTCTGCTCTGCTCTCTGCTCAGCTCCCTATGTGCTCTCTTCCCTGCTTCGATCTCTCTTCTCCGCTCAGCTCTGGTCTCTGCTCTGGTCTCTGCTCTGGTCTCTGCTGTTCATTGCTCTCCTTTCTGCTTCTTCTCTCTCCCCTATTCTCTCTTCCCATATTCTCTGCTCTCTTTTCTGCTCTGCTCTCTGCTCTGCTCTCCGCTCTACTCTGCTCTCCGCTGAGCTCTGGTCCCAGCTCTGCTCATTGCTCTCTGCTGTGCTATCGGCTCCGCTTTCTGCTCTCTGCTCTGCTCTCTGCCTTCTCTGCTCTGTTCTCTGCTCCTTGCTCTGCTCTTCTCTGCTCTGCTCCTTGCTCTGCTCTTCTCCGCTCAGTGCTCTGTTAACTGCCAGTTATCCGTTGTTGTTTGGATGTAGGTGTCGTCGGTGGCACAGTCTAAGCAAACTAACAGTAAGCAATCTAGCCGTAAGCAATCTGCTAGGCAACATAGCAATAGCGTACAACCGGGCACTCTAGCCGCAAGCAATCGGCTACCGGTAAGCAACAGAGCAATAGCGTACAACCGGGCAATCTAGCTGTAAGCAATCAGCTACCGGTAAGCAACAGAGTGAGCAGTAGAGTAATCCCGAGTTCGGGATATGATTGGAAGCAGTAAGAGGTTGCCATGACAACTCTGCCAAGGCAGACCTCCCGACACCACATTGATTAGTCAGTGGAAATATAGTATAATTGTTATATATATAGCACAAGTCTATATATACTCCACTCGTCTGGAATGGGTGGGGTAAGGGTGAAAGGTTAAGCAATTGCACATGCAGGTACAAGCTAGGCAGCATTGCAAAGACTGGAATAGCAATCAGGCAAGCAATAAGCAAGTAAGCAACAGACAGCAAGGAGGCGGCGACGCGTTCCACTGAATAAGCTGAACATATGTGAAGCCCTTGACATGCCTCGGGACTCCCCAACTCTCTATAGACCGCTGGCTACATAACTACATCTGCAGTTAACTTTGCCTAAATTACATTTAACCCCATCTCTGCTCTCTTCTCTGCTCTCTGCTCTGCTCATTGGTCCCTTGCTTTGGCTCTGCTCACTCACTCACTCTGCTCTGCTCATTGCTCCGCTCTCTCCTCACTCTGCTCTGCTCATTGCTCCCTGCTCTGCTCTCTGCTCTCTTCTCCCTGCTCTGCTCCCTATACTCTGCTTATTGCTCTCTGCTCTCTGCTCAGCTCCCTCTGCTCAGCTTCCTTTGCTCAGCTCCCTCTGCTAGGCTTATTGCTCTCTGCTCTCTTTCTCTCCGCTCAGCTCTGCTCTGCTTTCTGGTCTGCTCTCTGTTCTCCGCTCAGCTCTGGTCTCTGCTCTGGTCTCTGCTCTGGTTCTCTGCTGTTCATTGCTCTCTGTTCTTTGCTCTTCCCGTCGTCTCTCCTCTCTGCTCTGCTCTCTTCTCTGCTCTGCCCTCTGCTCTGCTCTCTGCTCTCCGCTCCACTCTCTACTCTGCTCTGTGCTTTGCTTTCTGCTCTTCTCTGCTCTCGATCTTCTCTGCCCAGTGCTCGCCCTCTGCTCTGTTCTCATTCTCTGCACTCTGCTCTGCTCTATGCTCCATGCTCTGCTCATTGCTCCTTGCTCTGCTATCTGCTCCGCTATCTGCTCTGCTCTGCTGTCTCGACTCTGCTCATTGCCCTCTGCTCTGCTCTCTACTATCTACTCTCTGCCTCTCTACTCTGCTTGCGCTCTGCTCTGCTCTCTGTTCTGTTCATTGCTCTCTGCTTTGCTCACTGATCGGCTCTCTGTTCTGCGCTCTTATCTCTGCTCTCCTGCTCTACTCTTTGCTTTGCTTTGCTCTGCTCTCTGCTCTTCTCTCTGCTTTCCGATCTTCTCTGCCCAGTTCTCTGCTCTCTGCACTATGCTCTAATGCTCTGCTCATTGCTCCCTGCTCTGCTCTCTGCTCCGCTATCTGCTCTATACAACTCTTTACTTCAACCAATATTTGATTACTGGTGCTGTTGTATGACCAATATTGATTACTGTTCTGTTCTTTCTGTTGTGCTCTCTGCTCAGTGCTCTGCGTTCTGCTGCTCTGCTCTCTCGGCTCTGCTCATTGCTCATGTGCTCTGCTCTCTTCCCTCTGCTCTCCGTTCTCCTGCTCTGCTCTTCTCTTCTCTTCCTCTTTGCTCTCTGCCCTGCTTTCTGTTCTGCTCTCTTCTCTGCTCTCTACCCTGCTGTCTGCTCTTTTCCCTCCTCTGCTTTCTGCTCTCTGCTCTGCTCCCTGCTCTTCGCTTTTCTTTCTGCTCTGCTGTCTGCTGTGCTCTCTTCCCTGCCTCTGCTCTGCTCTCTGCCCTGTTCATTGCTCTCTGCTTTGCTCACTGATCCGCTCTCTGTTCTGCGCTCTTATCTCTGCTCTGCTCTGCTCTATGCTCTTCTTCAGCTCTCTGCTCTACTCTCTGCTCTCCAATCTTCTCTGCCGAGTGCTCCTCTGCTATGCTCTATGCTCTATGCTCTGCTCATTGCTCTGCCCTCTGTTCCGATATCTGCTCCGCTATCTGCTCTCTGCTCTATACAACTCTTTACTTCAACCAATATTTGATTACTGTTCTGTTGTATGACCAATATGGATTACTGTTCTGTTCTTTCTGTTCTGCTCTCTGCTCATCTCTGCTCAGTGCTCTGCTCCGCTCTCTCCCTGCTCTGCTCTCCTCTCCTCTGCTTATTGCTCTCTTCTCTGCTCTCTGCTATCCCCTCAGCTCTGGTCCCTGCTCTGCTCATTGCTCTCTACTTTGCTATCGGCCTTGCGCTTTCTGCTCTCTGCTCTGCTCTCTTCTCCGCTCTCTGCCCTCTCCTCTGCTCTCCCGCTCTGTTCTCTGCTCCTTGCTCTGCAGTTCTCTGCTCTGCTCCTTGCTCTGCTCCTTGCTCTGCTCTTGTCTGCTCAGTGCTCTGCTCTGCTCATTCTGCTCTGCTCATTGCTCTGCTCCCTCTGCTCTGCTCATTGCTCCATGCTCTGCTCTGCTGAGTGCTCTGCTCTGCTCTCTGCTCCCTGCTCTGCTTTCCCTGCTCAGCTCCCTCTGCTAGGCTTATTGCTCTCTGCTCTCTTATCTCCGCTCAGCTCTTCTCTCTCCTCTTCTCTCTGCTTGCGCTCCTGCTCTGCTCTCTGCTCTGTCCATTGCTCTCTGCTTTGCTCACTGATCCGCTCTCTGTTCTGCGCTCTTATCTCTGCTCTGCACTATATGCTCTTCTCAGCTCTCTCTTCAGCTCACTTGTCTGCTCTCTGCTCTACTCTCTGCTCTCTGCTTTGCTTTGCTCCGCTCTCTGCTCTTCTCTCTGCTCTCCGATCTTCTCTGCCCAGTGCTCTGCTCTCTGCTAGAGGTGAGCCGATGTTTAAATATAGCCGATTGCCGATACCGATTGGTTAAGAGCCGATATTTACCCACCATCGGCCGATTAATCGGCAAAACCGATGAAGTGCTTACCTGGATGCTCAGTGCTCACGGTTTATCGTTTTACTCATCTCAAGTTTCGCAATGAGAGGAAGTCATCAAGCCAATTTTCGTATTTTGAGCGCAACAAAAACAAACCAGAAAACAGTCAAGTAGTCAGCAGTGTTTCCTTTATTTTTGTACCAACAAACCAGACATTCAGCCTTCCATTCGTCATTTTCATTAATTTTAAAGTACTCCCAAACGATACTTTTAAAATTATAAGAGCTTGCCATGATAAACGAGGACGAGAGAGCAGAAATACGAGGACGAGACAGACACCGCTGACTGATCCGATGGTGAAAGACAATCGGCCGATGGCCGATTGTGAGAAAAAACTAGCCGTTAATCGGCTCTGCCGATGTTTTTGCCGATGATCGGCTCACCTCTACTCTCTGCTCTATGCTCTGCTCATTGCTCCCTGCTCGGCTCTGCTCTCTGCTCCCGATATCTGCTCCGCTTTCTGCTCTCTGCTCTATACAACTCTTTACTTCAACCAATATTTGATTACTGTTCTGTTGTATGACCAATATTGATTACTGTTCTGTTCTTTCTGTTCTGCTCTTCTCTGCTCAGTGCTCTGCTCTCTTCTCTGCGCATTGCTCCCTGCTCCACTCTCTGCCTACACTCTGCTCTTCTGCTCTGCTTATTGCTCTCTTCTCAGCTCTCCGCTGAGCTCTGGTGCCTGCTCTGCTCATTGCTCTCTGCTGTGCTATCGGCTCCCCTTTCTGCTCTCTGATCTGCTCTCTGCCCTCTCCTCTGCTCTCTGCTCTGTTCTCTGCTCTGCTTCCTTGCTCTGCTCTTCTCTGCTCAGTGCTCTGTTAACTGCCAGATATCCGTTGTTGTTTGGATGTCGGTGTCGTAGATGGCACAGTCTAAGTATAGGTAATCATATGATAGCGAGTGCAATTAATGATCTTACACTACGAGTGATATTTGAAAAGTTAACCACGATAATCACCGAGACTGAGGGTGACTAATTGTTTTAGTAAAATTTCAGAGGTGATTATTGATTTTCAAGACATTTGAAACAGACTTCTTTAACTGTTGTAGTATCATTTTGTAAATGTAATGCCTTCATTGCCTCAACTCCCGAAGTTTTCGTCACGCCTTGACAGCTTTCATAAGCACACATACGATCAAAACTAACCCCAAAATACAAATAATTATATGAATCAACACTTTCTTACCTT
This sequence comes from Paragorgia papillata, assembly GCA_035771165.1. Classification (NCBI taxonomy): domain Eukaryota; kingdom Metazoa; phylum Cnidaria; class Anthozoa; order Scleralcyonacea; family Coralliidae; genus Paragorgia; species Paragorgia papillata. Next base: position 17,987 of record JAWNZC010000239.1, read on the forward strand.
GAAATGGTTCTATCTTAAAGCTTTCCGTTGTATACAGTCTCAATCTGTTGATTTTTTTGACGATTTTTAAAAATTTTCGCCATTTTGAAAACAATTGCATCATTAATTAGAAACCATCCGTCAGAATGTTGATTGCGAGAGGAGACTGAAACGAATAAGGCAGTTTTGTCTGCAGTTATACTCCTTTTGACGTAAAAAATCTAGTAAAAATCGGCCGAGGTGATTATCGCAGGATAATCACCTCGCAGGATCCAATCAGAACACCGGAAATTCAATCACCTCTGAAATTTTACTAATGTAAATTTATTATAAGTAAAATGTTAATTGTAATTTATTTCACAATTTTTTGGGGTGGGTCTGCAGCCCCCCGGCCCCCTGATTGCTATTGCCCTGGAACTTGTTGGAAAAAGTGTATTATTATGCATTGTCAACTCTATTTCGATTTTGATTGGTTGTTGGCATAACAGCTAATTCGTGACACCTACTTCATGTGACGTCAATGTTCCAATATTATGGTTAAAAAGTGTAGATATTAACTATAAACTCAGACAAACACGAATGCTCAGGTTAACTGACTTAACTCCCAGGGCCAGGAGATTTTGATTCTCAGTTTTTTTTTCAAAATGTCAAAATCCCCTGGGTTGCCCCCACCCCCCCTCTCAGGCGTCTTGAATGTCTGCAACAGCGATGTTTGAACAGTTTTGTAGCACCTTTTTATCGACAAACTTGCTACAGATCGTTCACAACAAACCTTGCAGCAGATTGCTTGCGGCCCTGCTACAGCTCTGCAGGCGGCAAACAAGTTACGTGTCTGAAACAACAAGCTTGCTGCAGGTCTGCAGACAGCTTGCGACAGACGTGTCATGACATCTGATAACAAGGTATGCGAATAAATTCCGATTTCGTCAGTTTTCATCAAGCTTGCAGCAAGTCTATTGCAGACTTGTTGCAAGCCGTGCGTTTTTGGCTGGTTAACCGGATGCGATTGCGAAAGTCCAACTCGTAAGCCCTCCAGCTAGGAATTGAACGTGCGATCCTGCGAACTGTAGAGCAGCGCTCTTACCACTGAGCTACAGAATAGGCCTATCAACAGGGTCCGGTTGTTCGAAGGTCGATTAGTTTAATCCTAGATTAGTAAAAAGTTGAACAGCAGAATATTGAGGGTCTGTTCGTGAAAGTTAATTTTTTTCTTGACAGAGTTACTATGTATTGATAAACCTTTATCAGGTGAAGTTTCAACTAAAACGATAACCCAGAACATAGTGAAATTAAACAATCAATTAACTATTAACCCAGGATTAGCGCTAATCGTCCTTTGAACAACCAACTCTCGTCGGAACCACTGAAGTTTTTGTCCTCGCTTTTTTTCTGCCTTCGTCATAACGCTTACTCCATAATTACGCCATGTTTACGGCTTACGGAGGCCCGTTGCCAAGGCCCAAGAGCTTAGTCACAAATTCATCACTCGGAACTTCCCTTAACTGAATATATATGAATTCGAGTTTAATCAAGTGAAATGCCGAATATTACTTGTAATATACCCAATTATCCACTGGCATATATTACCCCGTTGTGTATACAGAATTTTTAACTCATAAGCTTTCGCCAACCCCGGCTTCTGTAGCTCACAGCTGGGGTCAGGGTCGGGGTAGGTAATCTCCGAGTTAAGCCCTTCCAGTTAAGCCCCACAGAGCAGGAAGAGCGAAGTGTAGAAAGCAAAGTGCAGAGTAGAGCGGAGAGCAGAGAGCAATGAACAGAGAGCAGAGAGCAGAGCAGAGAAGAGAGCAGAGAATAGGGGAGAGCGAAAGAGCAGAGAGGAGAGCAAAGAGCAATGAACAGCAGAGACCAGAGCAGAGACCAGAACAGAGACCAGAGCTGAGCGGAAGAAGAGAGAGCAGAGAATAGGGCGCTGAGCAGAGCAGAGAGCAATAAGCAGAGTATAGGGAGCGGAGCAGGAAGCAGAGAGCAGAGCACTGAGCAGAGCAGAGCAGGGAGCAATGAGCAAGAGCAGAGTGAGCAGAGAGCGGAGCAATGAGCAGAGCAGAAGAGCAAGAGAGCAGAGCAACTGAAAAGAGCAGAGGGAAGAGAAGAGCGAGCAGAGTGAAGAGCAGAGAGAAGAGAGCAGAGTAGCGAGCCGAGAAGTGAGCCGAACAGAGAACAAGAGAAGAGCATAGAGCAGAACCCAAGATAAGAGCGGAGAGAAGAGAGCAGAGCAGATACCAGAGCAGAGACCAGAGCTTAGCAGACAGCAGAGAAGAGACGAATAAGCAGAGCAGAGGGAGAAGAGCAGGGAGCAGAGTGGCAGGGCAGAGAGTGGAGCAGGGAGCAATGAGCAGAGGGCAGAGCACTGAGCAAAGAAGAGCAGAGAGCAGAGCAAAAAGAAGTGCAGGGAGCAGAGAAGAGCAGATGAGGGAGCAGAGCAGACAGCAGGACAGAGAGCAGAGAAGATAGCAGAACAGAAAGCAGGGAAGGGAGCAGGGCAGGGAGCAGAGAGAAGAGAAGAGCAGAGCAGAGGGATGAGAGCAGAGCACTGAGCAGAGCCGAGAGAGCAGAGCACTGAGCAGAGAGCAGAACTGAAAGAACAGAACAGTAATCAATATTGGTCATACAACAGAACAGTAATCAAAATATTGGTTGAAGTAAAGAGTTGTATAGAGCAGTAGAGCAGATAGCGGAGCAGAGAGCAGATATCGGGGCAGAGAGCAGAGCAAGGCATAGCAGGGAGCAATGAGCAGAGCACTGGGCAGAGAAGATCGGAGAGCAGAGAGAAGAGCAGAGAGCAAAGCAAAGCAGAGAGTAGAGCAGAGAAGTGAGCTGAGGAGAGAGCTGCATGAGAAGAGCATATAGAGCAGAGCAGAGATAAGAGCGCAGAACAGAGAGCCGATCAGTGACCAAAGCAGAGAGCAATGAAACAGAACAAAGAGCCGAGCAGAGCGAAAGCAGAGAGCAGAGGAAAGAGAAGAGGAGAGAGCAGATCAGGGTTAGTATTACGGTTATTTTCTTAGGGTTAGTATAAGAGTAAAATTAATTATTTGGTTAAAAACTTCCCACAAAATGCAGGAAATTGCCCCCGGACCCCCCTAGACATTTTTCGCGCCTTCGGCACTCGCATCCACCACGCCAGCCACCCTAATCCAAAATAGCTTCCTACGTCACTGAGTTTGTTTAAGTTTTGTTTAAACAACTTGTTGCAAACTTGCAAGTCTGCAGTTCATCAAATTGCTACGGATCTGATGACGGCAAGTTTGTGACAACGTGATGAAATGGCATTATTGTTACAGCTAGCCTTGCTTGCAGACTTGCTGCAAGCGTGCAGCGCCATCATGTTTGTAACAAGCTTGTGAGATTTTTTGCCGTGTAGTTCTCAAAGTGTATATGTTTTTGTCTTACACAGGGCCTTCGCTCGAAACGTTATAACACTACGCTCCACATTTCGGCAGTACGCAATCTTTATACAAAGTGGCTATTCGTATATGGGAGTACGGGAGTAGATCATCTAACGTTTAGCTCTTATTGATTCATTTAAAAGATTCTTTCAACGAAATAATCGAAAACAAACCATTTTACAATTAAATTCGCTTTGTTGTTTAGGTTTAGGGTTAGGGTTTGTGTTGTGGTGAGCTTTAGCAAATTGCCTAGCATCTTCAACAAGTGATTCCCGTATCAATTTCCAAAATTAGCGCTCGCGTCTGGAAAAAAATAAAATAGATGCCATTTCTGTTGGATATATCTTGTTTTTTTTCTCTGTTTTTCCGACTTTGAGCTACTGTTAGGTTAGGACTGTGATTGTAGTTTAAGGTTGTGGTTTGAGTTTGAATGTTGTTAAATTAAAGATATTAGGAAGCTTAAGCTTCCAGTACGAGTCCGACTACGAGTACGATGGGTTTTTTCTTTTGAAGTATGCTACTTTGAAACGTGTTTGCCGTTTTCGGTTTGATTCGACTGTAGTTTTAGAAATATGTTGTGTCAAAGAAAGGACGACGAGTCTAAAGCAATTGACTCGTAGTGAAAGCTTTTTTTATTAATGGACTCCCGTACGAATAGCAAATACGTTTTGGCGTACAAATAGCTACGCCGATCTTTATAATTATGTTCTATTTAGATATTGATGCTTTATTATTGATGATATATGCAGTATCCCACCTGGTGTTTCCATTAATTCCATATAGATTACCGTTGATGTTATAACTAGTTCCTTTACCTTGACAAAACCTTGCCGAAATCGAAAGAAACAGCAACTTTTTTCCATTTTCGATCGTTCATAAACAAGATGGACGAAGCACGCTGCATCAAGCTACTTGATCACATGATCTGTCACTGCTATATCACATTAGCCTGTTACTTCGCTAATACATCGGCACGAAACGGCCTACCCACCGCTTTCATCGCTGGAAGATCGTTTGCGCGCCGACGAATCTGCTACATGAGGTAACCTATTACGTCACAAAAGTGCGAATACATATTCCGCCAGATAGCTTTTTACGGGAAGGTAACGTCTCCGTTGCTATAGCAACGCAACGTAAACGCAAAAAACCCAGTAAAATTTTACTACAAAAACAGCCTAATCCTTTAATGTCCAAGAGTGCCTTTAGTATTTTACTCTGGCTAACGCCAGACGATTTTACTCTTCAATAAGAAACTTCCTGGGTTATAAAGGGTTAAGAAACTCTCGCTTAACCCTTTAATGCCCAAGAGTGCCTTTAGCATTTTATTCTGGCTAACGCTAGAGTATTTTACTCTGCCAAACGCCCAGACGATTTTACTCGTCAATAGGAATCCTCCTGGGTTATAAAGGGTTAATATGATCCACTGTCTATCTATCTATAGTTTTCCATACTAACTAGAACGTTTGTAAAAAATTACAATATGATAAGATTAGAATTCCCTCAGGGAGCAACTAATCCAGTTTAAACACGGTTAACTTTTATTATAAAACCAAAAACTCGAAACTCGAAAATACAACAACCGCTGTGTGACCGCGCCACAAGCTTTCCCCAGTTCCTCTCGACCGCGCGTCACACAGCTAATTAACCTATTGTCACTATCGGCTACTTTAAACTTTAATGTTCATCATCTGACGAAATGTTGTCTGTGCATCAATTTCTGCATCTGCGCTATCCCCAATGAGCCATTTCTCCAAATCGTGTTGGTGGCTGTCTACTTCGAGTTGATCGCGATGGCCTGGTAGTGTTTTGTATGTTCTCGCTTTCGTTCACTTCTTCATGTATTGGACAGAGTGTCATCAATGTGGGATGTTCCATTGGTAGTAGACTCGTATTCCATAGCATTGGGGTTCAGGATGGTTGCCAGCATCGTCGCTCACATTCCTACTGGTAAGCTGAATTGTGTCGGTTGTGCTTTTGCGTGGAACCAGTCGAGGAGACCTCCACATCACGATTAAGAACATTTGTATCCATAGCATTATCCTGCCTTTGTCCATCAGGATTTCGAGTGTTCTCCATGATACCATCGTCTGGTTCATCACTTGTGCTAGTGGGTGTTGGGGGTAGTTCTGGAGGAGGTGGTAGTTCATCGTCAGAATCCGTATCTGTTATGTTGTGCTCTGCCACGTCTGGCATCGTTGGGTTGTCATTGGTGTCCGGCAGTAATTTGTCTTTCTTTGAGAGCGCTTGGAAATTCTTAGACGTGGTGGTCGGATGAAAGCATCTTTGAGATGTTCGGCTCGTCGAGATATCCAACGGTGGATGCTTCACATGTCTCAGTTTGTAGCTTGATCCTCCCCCACGAACTTGGATGATCTCCCAGGGACCAGTGTAGCCTTTCTCACGCGGGGGTTTTCGGGCGTACACATACGGGCCGACTGTGTACGGGGCATAAGCCCTGGTTTGCCTATTGGTAGATTTTCTCATGACGTTTGGTTTTCTCTTTGATAATTCGATCTCGAATTGTTCGCTTGCAGCTCGCGATTGTTCAACGTGTGTTGATGAGGGTTAGCATCATTCGGTGTGGAATTCAACTGGGTCAAATGGGTTTCGAGCGTCGTCACCAAATGCAGCTTTGAACGGTGTTACTTTCGTTGTGGTGTGAACTGCTTTATTCATGTGAAATAGGGCAGATGCCATGCGATCATCCCATTCCGTTCCATGCTCGATTAGTGTTGCTTGAAGTTTGGCTTTGAGCGTCTGGTTTGCTCTTTCGGTTGCCGCCATTGGCTTGAGGGGGGTAGGCTGCAGTCTTAGAGTGGTGGATGTGATACTGGTTAAGCAACGCATGAACGGGATGCTTGCTTCTATCGGATAGACGTTGGCCCATGTGCTTACAAACTCTGTGCCTCTGTCAGAAACGATTGTGCGAGTTCTCAGGCCAAAAAGTAACAACAAGCGCTCCGAGTGCGTTGGCGACGGTCTGTGCTTCTTTGTTGGGCAGTGGTTCGCCTTGAGTGAACTTCGAAAAGTGGCAGTGGACCACTAGAGCGAATCTGTTTCCTCGCGTAGAAGGGGTCGAATGGTCCAATTAGGTCCACGCCAAGTTTCTCAAATGGAGCTGAGGGAGTGTCGGTTAACTGAACCGGTGGGACTCGTGGGTGTAGATTGGGTTTTGTGGTGGCACAAGTTTCGCAGGATCGCACATAGTCGGTGATATCTTTGTTTGATATCCGGCCACCAGTATATGCGCCGAAGATTTTCTGAAGTTGACGCTGCTCCGGGATGAGCAGTCTTGTCATGGAAAGCCTCCAGGGTTGCTGGTACCAAACTGCTGGGTAGTACTAACAAGCCTTCAGGTTTGGTAGGGTCATCGCTCTTCATACGTAGCCTCACCATCTGCACCAAAACAGAGGCTGTCCTTATGGTTCCAGAATTTTGGATTTGGCAGGATCAGCTGGTTTTACTTTTCCCCATCGTCCGGATGCAAAGGCTGTTTCTAGCGTAGCAGACAAGTATGTCGCGTTCTTGTTCTCCTTTCAACTGTTTGCATAGTCAATCGACGCGTCACGGCGTTAACCTTGGTGGTAGACAGTCGTGAGAAGGGCATCGGAAACAAGTAGCTAGTTTCCAGGGCGCAGTTGGGGAACGAAGTCCATGTCAGCAATTTCCACAAGCCAACGTTGAATCTTCCTGCTCTTGTACTGCAAGGTGCGTGCCCATTTGAGTGCCTCGTGGTCTGTACGCCAGGAATAAATTGCCTTCCGGATAGGTACACGCGCCAATCGTCAAAAGCTTCTACAGCGCTAAGCATCTCCTTTTCTCTGGTTTGGTAGTTCCGTTTGCCTTGCCGATAGTGTGCGTGAGCGAAATGCGATTGGCCTTTCGGATCCATCCTTTTGAGCGTTGCACCAGAACAGCTCCCCAACTGGTTATCAGACGCGTCTGTCCTCGACAATTAACGGTAGAGCGTCGGGTCCTGTGTCCGGCAAGGATAGGATGCACTGAGGCGACAGTAGAGCTTTCTTAAGGGGGGTCCAGCGCCGTTTGGGCATCGGAGGTCCAGTTAAACTGTTTGCCAGGCCGGGCTTCTCTTTATGGTCGCTCTTATGGGCTCCGCTCGATGTGCAAAGTTATCAATGAATTTGCGGTAATAGCCGAACAATCCGTAGACACGTTCTGCTTCCCTCTTGGACGTTGGTGCTCGCACATCCCGAATGGACTGTCGATTCTACTCGTTTGGCTTGATCAAACCGTTTCCCACGACGTGACCTAGAAAGTCAACTTCAGGTTTGCCTAGCTGTACTTTCGATGCTTTAACCTTCAATCCAGCAGTTTGCAAACGGGTGAGGACAGCTTCAAGTTGAACCCAGTGTTCTTTTCCAGGTCCTTTGTACCCAATCAAGATGTCATCGAAGTAAACAAAACGACGCGGTCCCATTGCAATCCACGTAACACCATATCCATAAGCCTTTGGAAAACGGCGGGGGGGCCTGTTTTGGCACCAAAGGGCATCACTGTGCCATGTGAATTGTCCTTGGTCTGTCGAAAAGGCAAGCTTTCAGAGGCGGTGGGTCGATACGGGAATCTGCCAGTAGCCAGCGACTAAGTCGAGTGTTGAAAAGATTGTAGCGTCGCGTAGGTTTTCCAAGCAGTCGTTCATGTTGGGAAGAGGGTAGGGATCTGACGTCGTTACAAACTGGTTGAGTCCCCGGTAGTCGACGCACAGCCGCCATGTACCGTCCTGCCTTCTGAACCATAAGAATTGGGGCGGACCATGGACTGGAAGTTTCTTTCATTCGCCCAGACTCAAGACCAGCCTTGAGTTGTCGTTTAACTTCGTTCCTCAAAAAGTACGGTTGTTCGCCGACGTGGTGTGGCTACGGGGACGGCATTGCCGGTCTGTATGTCAAATGTAGTGAGGTGTGTCGATCCCAGTTCTGAAGAGTCCAATGCAAACACATTCTGGAACCGTGAGATGAGATCTTTCGCTTTAGGTTGTTCGGCTTTTGGAAGCTTGTCCACACCCATCATAGATGCGATCTGTTCCACGCGCTTTTGAGTAGTCCCGGAAGGTTTTTGATGGACTTTGACTTGAGCAGCTATTGGTTTGGTATGGGCAGATGGTGTTGTCACTTCTTCAATTTTGACGATGACTGTATTGGCCTTGACTGTCACTTCGACATCGTGTGGATTCAGCAGTAGAACTGGTAGTTCAGTATCATTGGTATTCATGTGGTAGAGTGAAGAGCCAATGCAGAGTTGAGGTTCGGTGTTGGTAAAGCTTCTGTTAACTAAGAACGTGGCTGGTCTCAGTACTTTATGCGTTATCTGCATTGCTACCTGTCCTCTCAGACCGAGCAGGAATGACGATGTCTTCCATTACACAAACCCGTAGTGCTTGTGGTGGGGATAGGTCTTGAGGGTTGGGATCAACAATGTCAACTCCAGCAGTCTGGTTATCCATGACTATACAGCGGCGGTTTGATAGAGACGGTAAGATCTGAGTGGTTTCTGAAAAGAATATCTGTGCCCAGGATTGGCCGTCCATTTAAATTCTCTACCACTTCTATGGATGAGCTTGGCAGCTGAATAGTAGTGTTTGATCCAAGGCGCAGTTTTGAATAAAACCTTCCAAGTGGTTTCAACATGTGTCCTGATGCTGACTGAGCTTTGAGATCACTTGAAAGTAACTGAATATCATCATCGCGCAATATCCAGGAAGGTATTAATGTAACCTGACTGCCCAGGTCAAGGTAAAACCATTCATGTCGGTGTAACTTGTGTATAAAGACTTTGATGTAAATGGCCTTTCCATATGTTGCTTGAAGTTGTTTCACATCTATATTCCCAGTGACTTTGTTATGTGCAGGTTCTTGTAGGGTCGGCACAGTCGAGTCCCTGCCACTCACTGTGCTTTCCCGTTTCCCTGCTGTGACAGTTTTTGTTCACAGGTTTAAGCGTCGCTCTCGGTGGCGTCGATGACAGGCACGGCATGGTGGGACACTAGGACATAATCTAGCGATTGTGACCTTGTTTTCCACAACGCCCAACAACTCATGTCTTGTCGTTGGCCAGGGCGAGGTGGGCCAGACCCAGGGTGGTTGGCTTGTACTTGTTGATTTACTTGTTGTTCAGATAAAATTTGCAATACCTGAGTCATCTGTGCTTGAAGGGTAGCAATGTCATCAGACCTTTGGTCAGGGACATTTTGTTGCTCTTGCTTAACTGCTGACAGATTGGCAACTGTAGCTAGCTCATCATCTTTGTCGGAGTAGAGCCCCTTGTCATCCAGGATAACTGCAAACGTGGCTGGGTCTTCCTGGTTACCATCTTTATGTACTCTAACATATTGCTTTGCAGGCTGTCCAAGTTGCAGATAAAATTCCATTGTAACATAGAATTTCCTATATGCTTGGTCTGTATCATACACACGGCCAGCAGCCGTGTTTAGGCGGTCATAGAAATCCACATAGCGCCTCACCTGGGCGACGACGAACAGCTTTCAGTTCTGCCATGTATTTCTCTTTCTTTTCCCATGTTGGTGTCTTATCGCCCAACTTTTTCGTTAAGAATCGGAGGAGGTCGTCGGCTGTCTGGCACTCGGCGATATCATTGGGCCACAATTGAAGCACTGAGCTGTCCATACTTGCCAAAATCAACTGAAGCTTGCTCTGCTTACTCAAAGTCTCTGCACGAGTCTTCTCTGCTTGTTGCCAGCCTTCACTATGGACGGTCATCTCTTCGTCGAAGGCCAAAAGTGCGCCATTGGCTTGGGCTTTGTAGCTTGCAAAGACTTTAGGCTTATCTATTGGACCTTTGTAGGACACAGCTAACAACGACTTGGCCGTCTTCGTCGAAATTTCCAGGGCTTTACTTACGTTAACCGGCATGGTTGACTTCGGTTTAACTTCTCAGGAAACGTGGGTCGATCGCTGCCACCAGTGATAAGATTAGAATTCCCTCAGGGAGCAACTAATCCAGTTTTAAAACACGGTTAACTTTTATTATAAAACCAAAAACTCGAAACTCGAAAATACAACAACCGCTGTGTGACCGCGCTAACAAGCTTTCCCCAGTTCCTCTCGACCGCGCGTCACACAGCTAATTAACCTATTGTCAAATAAATGCAACATTTTAGTAATTTTACTATATTTTTTGCCATATTAAATTCTATATTTTTGTTTATACGTATTGATTCCTACTTTTCAACTTAGCATGGTAAACGTAATAATAGTTTGGTTGATTTGAGGCTGTTTTTATAGTAAATTTTTACTGTTTTTCTATGTATGCAAGAAAGCTCAAATTTAAGTCCAATATGGCCGCCAATCAGTCACGGGACCATAGAGATCATAAATAAAATTGAGGCTAAAATCGGGTCGCCAATTGAAGGCGACTGGAAAATTGGAGGGCAAAATTGGGAAAATTGGAGGTCAAATTAACGAGTCCCGGATGAAACTACTTGGTTCCAGGCCTTTTTCTTCACTCCGAGAACCCCGCGGTCGAAAAAAAAGTCCTAGAACCAAGTCGTTTCATCCGGGACTCGTTAATTTGCCCTCCAATTTTCCCAAGATGGCAGCCTTCAATTGGCGACCCTGTGTTGACTGAAGTTTAAGATAGAGTGCCCCCTCTAGCTTTATTTATGATCTCTATGCACGGGATCTTGTTGTCATACTGCAACTTACTACCTTTTGCATAATAAATATGTTTCAAAAGTTTTACTGACTTTTTTTTGATTAAAATTTCTGGAAAATAGGAAATTTTAGTGTTCAAATGTCTTGGTAGTCATGCCTTAATACCGCTGATATGATAGTTAAAAATTATGAGTTATATATAATAATCAAACATAGTAAAGGTGGATGGTTGGATGGATGGGTAGGTGGATGGATATCTTGGTAACTATAGATACATGTTTTGGTATATATAGTATTACTATTATTCTCTTCACAACCTCAAATTCAAGACACGAAAATAAAGTCGTAATTTCTTCGAAGGTCATTTTTTATGTGATTAACTTCTACAGCTCTAAATTGTGGCTTGGTGAAAGTCGAAATTTTAGTTTGCTAGTCACGCTACAATATTGTGTTCTGAAGCTGGTTCTGAAGCCTAAAGCCTGGCGCACACATTACGATTTTAGTCTGTCGATTTTTATCCACTAGTCAACCGATAAAAAGCCGTGTTTACCATACATGTTCGCTAGTTACACATAAAAGGCTAAAAGTTCACATTTTTAGCAACTGGAGTCACCATTTTTACGATCATCATATCAAATAACTTCACGAAGAATAATATAAGTGATCAGTGAATGATAAAAAAATGGTAATCGCCACCCATGGCACGATGCGATATTCTGACCGATTTTAGTCGGGCAATATCACTTAAACCAATTTGATATTTTTACGACAAAAATCGGTCGACTAAGATAGCACTGTAATGACACCGCACACTAACGATTTTGATTGTAAGCCCTAAATTTAGTCGGCCAATAAATATTAGCCGACTAAAATCGTAGCGTGTACCACGTGATAGTCAATGTTCCATACATGCATACTTCGGGCGCAGAAGAGTAATTGTGTGGCGGTGAGAGTGTTTGAGTTTGAAGATGATGCATTCCAAAAATAAAATATGCATTCCAAAAAATATTGGATGTAGAATTTCTCCTAGATGTAATTGTGGTTATATTATATTCGTTGTCTTTGATTTACGTTACCGTCTTCACTTTCCAACATTTCGTTTGACGCCATGATGAAACGTTTTGATTTAAAACTTTGAGTGTCATTGCCGAGTGCCTTTAATTCTTTGAACGTTTGCATGTTGAGAATTTGTAGTACCAAGCAAGAATTTTTCGTGACACCACGTGTATTGCTTATTGCTGAACGAGCTTAGTTTAGCCAACCTGTTGAGTCAGGCCTTCATCAGAGCAAATACCAACATTGTGCTATGTCATATATGAAAACACAACAACTGAACAAGGAAAATGACGTGAGATCACTAGTTAGGTTTCTTCTAAAATTAATTAAATTGCATAGTGGCATTAAGATTGTTGACTGAAGAACGCTATAACCACATTCTTATTTTTTATTTGATTGTTTGTTTTGTTTGTTTGTTTGTTTGTTTGTTTGTTTGTTTGTTTGTTTGTTTGTTTGTTTGTTTGTTTGTTTGTTTGTTTGTTTGTTTGTTTGTTGTTATTGTTTATTTATCATTTCCTTTTATTTATATTAGAAACAACTAAAAACAAGAGAAACGATTCCAAAAATGATGCCCCAGCAAGTGCTCTGAATAAGAATCATTACTGGATTATCGCCGTGTTTTCGTTATTGCTTTTTATTTTGTTTTTTGGTTCAGTTGTTTTACTATCGGAAACACAAAAATCGTTGTAAACCGCGAAGAGGTCGCTTTTTTGTCACCCAGCCATCAACATACAGGCGGTTAAATACTGGTGAGTAATTACCACTTTAAAAGGGAACTCTGCAAAAAAATATTTTAACCTTTCAATGAAAGATATTTATAAGTAATAGCATAAAAAGAGGTGTATTAGTTATTAAACGTCCCGGTCGATGAGGGTCATTTATGACCCAAATCGAGCGGGACGTTTAATAGCTATAATGCACCTCTTTTTATGCTATTCCGTTGTAATATCATGTTTGCGGTAATTTCTTTTGTTTGCGGGAATTTTTGTTGTCACCTCCGTTGACGTCAAACCGGGTATGATTAGTTCTAATCAGACCTTGGTTTGACATCAACGGAGGTTAGGATTAGTAAATATGAATATGAGGTATATTAGTTGTTTACTGGACCTCTGAGAAACAAAAGAAATCCCCGCAAACATGATATTACTAAATATCATTATCTAATATTAATAAATATCAAGAAATCGGTTAATAGTTTTTGGTTTAGTCACAGATGGCCCAACCTCATACAGCTGTTATTGTTCTATTTTGCAATATAAACTTGGAAAATGTTGTTGTATTCTAATTTATAGTTCCGTAAATCATTAAAATAAACTTACTTTTGACAGTTCATCTTTTCATGTTGTGAGTTGAAACTTGTAGCGGGGTCGAACGCCGTTCGAAACTATTTCAACTCACTGAAAGTAGACAACATGACAGATGAACTGTCAAGTTATAAGTTTATTTTAATGGTCACATTTTCAAATGATTTTGTCAGTTGAACAAACTTGGAGATATAAATAACTGAGTTTGCTATCTGTGAAAATACTCTACCCTGCTTACGACGTCGATCAGAGACCATCTCATTTACATATCAAACAAATTGAAATATCTCAGAAAACGAATAAAAATACGGCAAGTTGTAAAAGGTCTTCCTTACCATTTCACGAGTTCTTCAAATTAGACAAACTTTTTATATTGCAATTACCCTTTCACTCTTTCATATTTTGAAAGATTTTCCAAATAGTTTTTACGATTTAAAAGAAAACAAACAAAAAATGAAAAATGACCAGCTGGCTGTGTTAGATCATCGTCAATCGATATATGGTTATGGAAATTCGTGCTGTGAAACTATAAAGTATAGGATAAATAGCGAGAACGGATGCCTTAAGCCAGATATACAACCCGAGGGACCGCATATCCGACTTAATTAAAGGTCAACTATACCTTATGTGGTTATTGTATTTTCCGTTAAATTCGAAAAAGTTTAATTCAAAACCGAAGAAAAAATTGAAATCGGTCACTCGGTTCTGTTTTTATGTTCTGTCAAAGATCGAGTTTTGGCCATTTTTCTGAACCATATTTAAGCAACGACCGCGTTAGAAGGTTAGCCTGGTACTAGCACATTTGTGACGTCATACCGGTAAGATAGAGCTCTCTTTTGGCAAAAGCCTACAACATTGTCAACATGCTAACCAGGAGTTTTTCGAAAAAATACCCGGCCACAAGTTCGACTCCATGACTTATATCAAGGATGGCTTTGGTATTTTATCTTATAACCAACGGTACAGCCATGGAGCAATTTTTTGCAAGAAAAAAACTACGCCTAGTAGGTCAATGTCAAACCTGGAGACGAAAAAGGATACGATTCTTTTTTGGCTTGATCAGGCAACACTATTGACTTTAAACTAAATTATTAGTTCAGTTATTGATTTGATAGAAGTTTGAATGTACATAGCTCGTCAGAACTGTAGTTTTGCTTTTACTAAATTGGATCTGCTGCCGTAGCTTCATCTATATATCACCTTCTATTTCAATGGTGCAAGATTCACCCAAACACAATGAAGAAGACACGCTGACATTCCGAAAATCAGAGTCTGAAGAAGACGTACTTCAAAATGCCTGTCAAAATACTGCTGCTATATACATGTATTTGCGTGAGTGTTAGGTTGTAAACCAAAGCTCGAGCATTGAAATATTTGTTTGGTAATTAGGAAACTTACCGGTATGACGTCACCGACTATGTAGTACCCATTCTTCTCAAAAACTCGGTCGTGCATCAAGAGTTTACTTAGAATCTTCCCCCTGTATGTGATTGTCCTGCGATTTTTACTCCAAAGTCTTTTCTTTTTCACTTTTGCGAAGTTAGATGTTAACCGCTTTAAAAACATATATAACCTGAAAAGGTACTGTATAGTTGACCTTTAAACCCTTTAATGCCCAAAAGTGCCTTTGCTATTTTATTCTGGCTAACGCCAGACGATTTTACTCGTCAACAGGAACCTCCTGGGTTATAAAGGGTTAACACACGATTGAAGAAGGTTTTCTAAAAAATAGCATTTACCGAGTGTCGAAGGCATTGTTATGTTAAATTAATGTTAACGGGATTTAATGAAATAATAAGACTCCAAAGCAACCTTTAAATAATAGTTTATTAAACAACTTGAGAAGTACGAAAAGGTTCATTGAACCATAGAAAATAGCCTTGGTTTGGAAACTCGGCAAACTTCAAAGCGGCCAACAATCGAATGCAATCTAGGTTGAATGGTACCTGACCCGTGCACAAGTCTTTTGTTTTAGGTTTATTAATATTTCAAAAATTACGGTTGAGCGATTGAACTCAAACGTTGCTATTGGATGATGAATTCATTATACAGAAAATACAATATATTCAGTATTAAGCGTGACCGTGCTCAAATCTCCATAAACCTATACAAAAACCTAAAACAATGGCTTTTGACGAGTTTCCTAACCATGTTTATCTCATTAACTATGATTGAACACATGCACGGACTAGTTACAAGCCTGTTTGAATAATTAGAATGAATAATCAGTAACAGATATCATTACTGCAGTGGGCATACACATTGATTCAGTATCAATCCCATATTTTATGTTCAACGTTCAGTGTTATAAAGTTGCTGACTCAACCGACGTGAACTACTTGCAGCGAAAAGCAAACTCTTGCTCTCCTTCTCGTATGTTGGCGCTATACCGGCGGTTACCGTACGAGATAATTGTAGCTGGCACCCTATGAATTGGGCAATTATAGATTCATAGGGATTGTATATACAAGCCCGGGGCTTTGTACAAATCCCTTGAATTTATAATGAGGAATTTATGGAAGATAAATCCCTCAAAAGAACAAAGAAAACCGACTTGATCGTGTTGTAATTATAAATACGTTCCAGAATTTTTATATTTTGCTTTCACACCGTTCTAGTTTTTGCTGTCTAAATTGCAAGAAGACTTTGCAGCCACTAAATTTCGAAGAAACACTAATTTTTGTTAAACCCGCGTTTTTTTGGTTTTGTAAATTGTCAATTTAATCCGGTACCGTGTAACTAGAACGTAAACGGGTTGGTTTTCATATCGGATTGGGTTGGCAATCCGATATGAAAAGTAATCCGGTATCGTGTAACTGGGGCCTTTGCACTCAATCCCCTGATATTTGGGAGACAAACATCAATATATATATCCATGAACATGATACTGATTTCCTTTGTGATTTCCTCATGATTGTAAATGAGTTTTTGAAGTTTATTGACTTAATTTCTGTTTTGTAGCATTATTTTTCGGATAAAGAAGAAAAACGTTTAATTTAACCGGCTGTAACAAATGTGCAAAATGCACGAAGTATAAGTCCAATTGTTGTTCTACGCAAAATGCGATTTGTAAGGAAGTGATCATTATTCAGGAAAGCACCGTAACGCCTAAAACGACGACACAGAAAGAATTTACAGGTAATTGTTATTGGCGCAAATAAGTTTTTCTTTTATGGTTTCAAACTACAATTAGTGACAAAATACCTTGGGACACTTCGCATTTGTGATATATCTTAATATATTTCACAATTATTTCATAATGAAGTAATTCGTAATCTCTCCTCCTCCTCCCCTGTTCAAGGTTGAAATAGGAAAATCAAATAAGGGTCATATTAAAGTTGAGAATAGTGCCCAATTAAATAGAACGGGGAGCCCAGGGGATAGGTAAAGCAAAAATGTTGCCTTTCAATTAGTGTCTCAACACTTTTGTCACTGATATAAATTAATAACTGCGGTATGGTATGGGTAAATAGGTATTAATGCATGGCTCCAGGCCTAAAAATCAATATTTTGTATATCTTCTAGAGATTTTAACCAAAGTCAGTAAAACTTGTCTAACATATTATACAGTAGGTAGGTAGGAAATTTACAGTTTTCTTTCCATGACTATACAAGGTCACTTGGCTGGATGGCGGCCATATTGGATTTAAATCTGAGCATTCTTGCATACATGAAAATAGGCACGCAATGCGTACATGCGTCTACGTTTTATAGGAGTACTCACACAATTGAATTTTCCTCGTGATGCATATGATTTAATAACAACTAATTAGTAACTTGCGGGAATTTGCAAACACAAAACCAAATACAGTACTAGTAAGTAAATCTACATCTCATGCACCACAAGGAAATCGAATCTAATAAATTGGATTGTGTGAATAGGCCTTTTGATTGAGGTAATTATCAAAAACACTGCCAGTGTAATAAATATAACATTGACACAAACAATAATGTACTAAAACAGAAAATGGCCAGTTTAATTAGTGACTTTTACAGAATTTTTGTTGATATTTGACGAGTTTAGAATGTAAATTGCTACCAATACACATATTGTCAAAATACAGTATATGTTACATAGTACATACTGTCTAGGTAATTAATAGTAACAGGTATTATTATATGGCAGCAGCGCTGAGAGATCCGAATACGGAAATCCTGTAATTTGATTGGTTCATAAGCGGTCGGATATTTCCCGTATCCGCCCGCTCAGAGTGGAATCGTAAGTTTTATAAACAAAATGGCAGTCATGTCAGTATATCGGCAACAAGATGGATTATAATTTTAGAACTACTCATTATTGAAATATATCGTGCAGGTATGTTGTTAGAAATTTTATAAGCTTTCATTTGATGTATAGTTCGAGTTTCCACGTTTGGTGAACGTTTTTAAAAATGTCCAAAACGTTCGTAACATTGTTCGTAATAATATAACATTTACTTCTCACAAGTATTAGAATTTCAGATGATTTTTTTATTCAACTACTTAACGTACGGTCTTGAGCAACATGTCAAACAAAAGCAATTGAAAAATACTATTTGGGGTAGAAAGTTCAGGATTCTAGCTCAACGGAAAGTACTTTAAAAATGGGAAAATGTCTGCCATTTTCGTTTAGTTCGCAAGAAAGATGGGTCGAGTTTTCACAGAACGTTCACAACATTTATGGCCATATAATAAACTACTTATTGACCTCGCTTGTTCGGTCTGTACTAGTGAAATATCGGACCTCTGTTTTTTTGCACAGACCTCAACTCGCTGCGCTCGTCTCGGTCCGTACTAAAAAAACATCGGTCCGATATTTCACTAGTACAGACCTCACGCTCGGTCAATAAGTAGTTAATAGGTTTACTTGCTGATGGCAATGTTCAAGTTCAATTGATTGCCAACTTAAATTATTGTAAAGATTATTCAAAATAATGCTTTATATTGTCTGCAGGATTTGAATTATATGTAAAGATTTCAGGTCATTTCAGTCTGACTAGACATTAGTCGGTGCCATAGTACATGATAAAAAGTATATACTCTTGATTCTTCGACCATGATATATATATATTTGAATAAATTCAGATGGATGTTTCAGATGATAAAATCACAAGGTAGGTGACCATATATGACACTTTTTAAATAGATTCCATACAGATTGTCTGCAGATGCTCACACCGTACTGTACATATTTAATTTTTTGAATAAGCCTTCTAGGTTGACCAATAACTGTGGATTATTGATTTAACAGTTATCAATTGATAATGACTTGTACTGACTTGACTTATGTTGAATTTTAGAAGTTGATAAAAATACTTGTTTGATAATTCAACCTGTTCCATATAATTTACCACTGTGGACATTTCAGACTACGGGCTAGCAAAGCTATGCCCATATAATCATCAAGTCAGGCAGGAACATTTTTTATACTAGTGTTTGAACCATTCGTGCACTGTAAATTCAAAAGAGTCGTTTCCACCCCTTCAAAGGAGTAGTTTTTTTGACCCCAGAACTACCCTTTCAAAGGAGTCGTTTCCGTCCCTTCGGAGGTTACTCTTCGAAAGGGTAGATTCTACCCCTTTCAGAGAGTCATTTTAACCCCTCGAAGGGTCGCAACGTTACTCTTCAAAGGGGTCATTTTGACTATCCGACAGAGTCAAAATTACACATTTGAAAGAGCCGTTTCAGCTCTTCCGAAGGATCAATTCAGCCCCAATTTGGGTCATTTCAGCTTTGTAACTTGGAGTAACTTTCATGCAAAGGGTAGTTTCTACTCCCATAAGGAGTAGTAGTTACTCTTTCAGAGGACAAGTGTCCCCGAACTCCTACAAAGGGCTATTTCTACTCCTAGTTTGTCTTTTAAAAACCCCTTTTACACATATTGTTGTGAAACTGATTAATGGTTATTTGATGCATATTTAGGCTGTTAATCAGCTACAGCAAATGTGTAAACAGGTCACAATGACAAAACTAACAATATATATAGGAAGATTTACAAACAGACAACGTTCTCTTTTTATAAAAACATATTTAAACATTGAATAAAATATATACAATATAAATCACGCAAATTTTATAAAAATATTACATGCACCAATAAAATATATAGAGTATCCTTTATGTCACTGGCCCAACAGACTAAAACTTGGATTACACTAAGTGGGAGTTTTGTTGGAATATTCACTCCAAAAATTGCTTTTTCTAAAAATATCATGGCATTTTTAACTTCAATCATATTACCAGGTTTCAACTTGTAGAGTGATGCCAAAGTTTTAACAAATATTTGCATTTTTCAAACAACTGCCTATAATCTTAGTTGCAACCAAATCAAACTCAGAAAAAAAGAAAAACTCTTTTTAATTACAAATAAAAAAAACCCCAAAACATTTGCAATATAAGTGGAATACAGAACTATAGCTATTTACAACAGTAAATTATTTTTTTCAACTTATTACTATGTATATTATGTTATGTTATTCAACTTTGTTTTGATATTGTTCTGGATTTCTTTGTCAGTCACCAGGTGAAATCTTTTCAATTTCATTCAGTTAGTCCTGCAATACAAAGTGTGTGGGCATAATGAATTACTGCTAGTGGTAATCGGAAACGCTTGTGTTCAGTAGCATAATAATGTAAAACTTTAGACAGTTTTAGACAAAAATCCTTGTAAAGGAAGCTTAAAATTACTTGAAAAATCTGAACTTGAAAGTTGAAATACTTCAACTTTTTTATTCTATATTTACAAATTTTCATTTTCATGAATGTTCAAAGTCATTCAGTGTTTTAAATTAAATGGCCCATCTTGTGTAGGGGTGCCAAATTAAAAAAAAAAATTTAAAAAATGATTTATTACTCAGTGGTATGTGTTAATTTTATCATTATTTATCTAAATTAATTACTTAGAAATAATGTATTTGTATCTAATTACTATTTTTGAATTGGTGAATTGTTTTGTAAATAATTTCCAAGTATTAAAACAACCATAAAATATAATTTAGTAAATACTAAATAACCCAGGAATGATTAATTGAATACTTAATAAATAATCCATGGGTGGTTTATAAATTATTTCTGGGATTGTTTTAAATAAACCATAGATTGTTTATTAATTAACTCACTCTACCCACTACTCATTCCATCTGCCAGTGCATTTCTTACAAATGAATAATTCATCGGGAGTTAATGTTTCTGAAATACTTAGTAAAATCACAACACTTCTCAAATTGGTGTCAGATGGGGCAGGGTTTACACTGGTCAGCATTATTTAAATACTTGGTGGAGTATTTTATTTATAAAGAATCTCTGGGATAAATTATTAAATAATCTATGGATCATTTAACTACTTGGAAATTATTTATAAACAATCCCGGGATACCACCACACCATTCGGTGGAAGGAAAGCTTTGTAAATAATAAAATATAAATAAATAAATAAATAAATAACTAATCTACTAAATAATCTATGGATTATTTTAAATACTTGGAAATTATTAATATAAACAAGTACAATATCTCTGGATAATTTAATTATTTGTGGGTACTACTGTGAGTGACAAACCATACCGATGTGAGTACAGGAAAAATTCTACTAAGTGCGGCTGGGATTCAAACCTGCACCCTTTGATTTATTAGTCCCATGCTCTACTGACTGCACTACATGGTCAAGTTGGGTGCAGCTGGGATTCAAACCTGCAACCTTAGGTTTACTAGTCTAACACCTACTGACTGAGCTGCATGGACAAGTTGGGAGCAGGTCATGGATTGATTGTATTTATATTTGATATTTTTAAACTGAGATCTACATACAGTACTTTCTAACATTCTAGCTCAGTCAGTAGAGCATCAGACTAGTAAACTGAAGTCACAGCTTCAAATCCCAGGCACAGTTGAGAAGAGTTTTTCTCCACTTACCCAGTATTGTTTGTCATTTGGAAAACCTAGTACTGTAATATTATTTGCCATCTGAGTTTGCTGTCCCACAATAGAGCTATTTATTCTAACAGCATAAGATAAAGAGTTAAGACTCTCAATATGAAAGAAACCAGATTTCAATTTGAAAACATCAAATATAAGTGCCATCATTCCACAAGCTTCTCCCAACTTGACCAAGTACAGTAAACTCAGTCGATGCAGTGTCGGCCTAGTAAATTAAAGGTTGCCAGTTTGAATCCCAAAGCCAAAGCCTGGGTCAAATGGAGTTTTCCTCTACTCACTAAGTATGGCTGGTTCATCACTCAGAGCAGCACATATACTAGTATTCTCTGAGTTCACTGTTCCACATTACTAGTGTGAGTTATTCCAGTCCATAGACTGTTTAGCTCATCTAAATACATATATATTTGAATTTTATAAATAGTGAATTATTTCTGTAAATAATGGTTTAAATTAACACATACTGACCAGAAATCATTATGTTCTAAATTTTTACATTTGAAATCCCATACTAGCTTCGGCATCTTTGTCATTTCAACCAAATTTTCAGGCCGAATATTTGTTAACAACATATTATTTTAATAGTTCTAAATGAGGGTGACTACTGACTACATCATTAGATGAGGAATGACTGAGTCAACAAAATATTTAGGTTTAAAAGCAAGAAAACAGCAAATAACACTTATAATAAATTAAGATTTAATACCTCCTGTCGCCATACTAGTATCCATGTTTTGTCTGTTGACTCTCGAACTTCGCAATTTGCATGACAAATCTCGAATCCAAACACGGCCCACTTCACTTTTGGGTGAAAATAACTGATTATTAACTTATCCAGCTAACTTTAAAATACCGGTGGAATGCTTTAAAATTGTTAATTTGATGCTCATTGACCAAGAATATTACAAACCATCCTGCACGCCATATCACGGATGCTCCAATTCTCCAAACGACGCAATCCCGCAATGCAACGCCGGCGCTGTTTTGCCTATATATTTCTTTTGTTTGCATATATATTTCTTACAAGAAATATATATGCAAACAAAATTTAGATGCTAAAAGCCTATAAAACGATGAAACTAGTAAAGGAGTTTAATACAATTGTGGTCATTTTTTTGTTTGGACTTTCACACACTTATACTAGAATCAGACAACTCGGCCGCATTTTCTATTTAGTCTACTGATCGCTCGGCGCGACCGGTTTTTACGCACGCTTTCACGACGATGCGTGATGAGTATAGTTATTCTATCAAAGAATTCCTACGGGTATTAAGACTATTAGTGTATATTTTCTTATAAAAATTTAAGTTTTACATAGAAAGCTGACAAATAAATATGCGCGGTCAACTTTTAACTTGACTCTCCGAGTGGGTTCAGTTACCCTTCCAAGGGACTCCGCGAGAAGTCATTTTGACCCTTCCATCGAGTCAAGACGAGTTTGGGTTTTGGTCGAGGGTCGAGGGTAGTTGGTCGAGGGTCGTTGGTCGAGGGTCGTAAAATACGCTGAAATTTACGCACATATTTTCCTTCTATCGGCAAAAATAAAACTTCGACCTATAGGCTAGACAAAAACAACTGTGGCGGAAGATATATTTTTGGACATTCGATGCGCACGCGGCAAGGTGTTTTACTGACAGGAAATATTTGGTAAATTTGTCTACAAAAATCCTGCCCAAAAGAACCTTTACTGGTAACCTATTAGCCATGTTTTCGCATTTTTATTCGTGTATGATCATACATTTCGATCCTTTACCATTTCGCGAGTGGTATGAGAAACTCAAGGGACAAAGAGAAGCAAAACTGGCTTTCGCGCTATTTTTGTATAAAATCAACAGAGTTGCCTGCGGAGGAGGCTTATAATCTACATTAGATTTCGACGTTGGAAACAGGTCGTAAATCGTAATTATACAAATTCTTGGTTTATGAAACAACTTTACTCATCAGGAAAAAGACGTCTTGGAACGTTATAAAATCATCCTTTCTTAACAAGTCTTCCGAAACATTGAAGCATCATCCACTTTGCGTGAATGCCGCGGCAAGAGTTTTTTTACTTGAAACACAAAATAAGTTAATTCATAATATTATATATTTCAAAAATATTTTTTTAGCATATTTTACGACCTTCGACCAACTACCTCGACCCTCGACTTGCAACCCTCGACATTCGACCCTCGACCAAAACCCAAACTCAGTCAAGACTACCCTCGGAGTTGAAATGACCCTTCCGAGGAGTTCAAACTACCCTCTTACCCAAGGGACGGAAATGACCCCTAGGGGTCAAAACGACTCTTTTGAATTTACAGTAAAATCATTGCGATCATTTTCACCGAATCTTGTTTCATTTGTAAATGCCGTTACGAATTGAAAATACTTTTATGATTTGGCCTTTTTAGTATTCATTTGTTGATACACACTTGGAGGTCCCACAACGAAAACCTGCATTTTTCACACTGCATGTGTGAAAAGCTCATCAAAACGTCGTTGTGTGGACATTCTTAATGACGCATTTATAAGGTTCATCGGCGTTTCCCATATGGTTTAATGATGTAAATATGTTATAATTTATCTATTGTTTCCTTTGTCACTTGTTTGAAAGACATTGTAAAAGGTTTCAGTGCCTTCAAGACCGAAAAACGTTGTGAGCACATACTTTATGATCCCACAACGCTGTTGGTTCTCGTAACGTCGGTGTGGTAACTTACCTGTGACCCCACAACGTCGGGTATGCAC
>JAWNZC010000240.1:0-136548 GCA_035771165.1 Paragorgia papillata
TGCGTGCGGATACCATCGCGAAACTACTAAACATTATTTGTTGCATTGTCCCTCTTTGGAATACTTACCGTTCTAGTCTTCTTAACTTTCGATCGCATGCAGAATGTCTTAGGTATTATGTTGGGTATATGACTCTAATAACGAATACTGGAAGAAGCTCTTCGAGTTCATTAACCTTCTTGAGTGCATGTATATATATGGTTAATTGTTATACTCTGAATTGGGTAAAATTTAAGTATTTTGCTGTTCATAGAATTATATTATTGCTACATCCCGCTTCTCAGTTTATAAATAAAAGTTATTAATTGTAGAAAACTGGTAAGAAGTTTTCGGAGATGCAATCACGTATGTAAAATTTGCTTAATGTTACTTGTTGAATGTGTTTCCGGAAGCTTGTTACAGTATGTAAATCCATTCAGTGTAGTCCACTGCCTCTTTATATAATTTGAAATATTTTTTTTGTACAAGAGCCCCCTAGATGAGCTTATGCTCTTGGGGCAATTGTGTTGAATAAATATGTTTAAACAAAAAAAAGAACCTTGGCAATTTTAATGAGATTCTGTTCAAGACCCTTTGGAAATTTTGACGAGATCCTGTTCAAGACCCTTGGAAATTTGACGGTGGCGGGCCCCGACCCCTCGGAAATTTGTATTTTCGCCCCAACCCCTCAGAAAAACTCGTCCATAGGGGGGTGTGGATATTAAATGGAAATGGCCCAATGTGATCTGGCAAGTCGTCGTCTCGTTCGCTAGTCTTTGCTGGAAAGGCTCGATGCGGTCGTCGTTGTGTCCGAAACTCGACGAGTTATTCAGCAACGAAACAAGTATAGCCTTTACTTTGCGGAGTTTTATCGTTGGGGGGAACTATTAGTGTAAAAGCTTCTGTCCGATAAACATTGCCGTTGTCTCGTTCGCTAGTCTTCGATGGAAAAGTTTAACTCCAATCAATGCGGTCCTCGTTGTGTATCCGAGATATTCAGCCGTTAGGACAAATGGCCCTTCCTTTGCGAAGTTTGTCGACGAAACTTTAAAACTGTTAGTTATTAGAATAAAAAAATCTTCTCATCTTGTCGACATCGGTGAAGCTTGGTATAATTATCATTTATCATGAGCTGTGTCATGAGCGAGATCAACCGTGACTGGCCGAAGAGGATCAAAATTTGCGATTTCTGATTGGTTGAGCCCCGGGTGGACCTATGCGAAGACAGTACTGTTTGTTTAATTGTTTGTCTTCGCAGAGGTCCGCACGGGGCTTAACCAATCAGAAATTGCAAATTTTGATCCTCTTTCAGCAATCAAGCTAATAACGGTTAATCCCGTTCAAAATCAAAACGTTGTCGATAAGAAAATATTTATATCCCAATTACAATTTTAAAGATTCAACGACAAACTTAATAAACGGCTGCAGAGATTTAAAAGCAACGAAAATACCGACGTATAAGAAGAAAATCCTTCAACGAAGTAAAACGTCAGATTATTAAACGACGTTTTAAGTGATTGAAATAAAATATTGCCGTTTCCAGCGGCGCCATTCAAATTATTCACTGACAAGTCAGAATAAAAGCTCGAGTAAAACGACTACACTTTGAGATATATCCACAACTGAAACACCGCCAGAGTCTAGACAAATCGAACGTCCGTGACCATGAATTGATTCCGTTATTTTGATTTTAATATTACGGACTAAAAATCAACAAAGTAGCACGGTGGGACAGCTATCACCGGCCAGCGACTATTGTTACTCCAAGTAAAGTCAAACAAGGATGAAACTTTTAGACAAGTGCCGGTCAATACACCATAAACTCTTTCTCAACTCTTCTTAAAATTTGAACATTTTCTTATCCAACCCACCGCTTAGGTAGCACTCGACTTCTGAACTCAAAGCTAAACCAACATGCTGCGAATTATCTTCTCATTTGGAGTTCAATTCAGCTCCATCATTCAAGATCAAATTTAACTCCATTATTAAGAGTAATTTTTAACTCCATCAGACCAGGAGTTAAATATAACTCCATTATGCAGGAGTTAAAACAACTCCTGGAGTAGAATAATGTGGGTCAAAATAACTCCACTAATCTTACTCTAATGTTGGAGTTATTTCAACTCCCTTGATGGAGTTAAAATAACTCGACATGGAGTAAAATGAAAAGTAACTCCGCAGTTGGAGTTAAATTAACTCCGTTATTGGAGTCAAAATAACTCTGAAATTTTTACTCTACCAAAAGGAGTTATTTTTACTCCCTTGCTGGAGTTAAAATAACTCCTTGAAATTAACAGTGTAGGAGGGATTTATATGGGAAAAGGAGTTCTGTGGTTTGTATCGGACAAATATGGGAAATGTGGAAGAGTGTAAAGAGGGGGGTTAGAAGAGAAAGAGTTAGATATGTTAGTTTGTAGTTAAGGTATAGTACATTACGATAATATAAGGTAAGGAAGGCCTACCGAATGTGTGATTTTTTCTTGACATTCCAACTCTAATTTGTGCCATCGTGAATGTGCCAGTTAAGAATAATTTCTCTCTTGCGAGGTTCTCAGCTCCGTATCGTTTGGCGTATGGATGACGTATGATTATGTAGGAGTGAGTGTTGGTGATATGGTATGTGTCACGTGATCATGAATATGTCATTTAATTAAATTAGGAGGTTAATAGTATTAGGGATGACGTATGTGCGTGTATTCTATTGTGGCATGAGGTATAGTATTATTGCTGCCGGACCGAAGGGAGGCAGCACACTATTCTTGACGTTGCCTCGTGCCCAGTCCTTTTTCCGAGCTATGTATAGTCGACCAGATCTGGATTTGTTAAATTTTGCGTTTGTTTATTTATTATGCGTCTGTCGGCATTACGTCATCCATATATGAGCTGATGGGACTCAGTGCGCATGTTCCGCTACCACGTTGCCTTCGATATTCAGAGCTTCTCGAAGTTCTTCCTCGACAGAAAATTCACGGTAAGAACAAATACATCATGTCTTTACTTTCTCGTGGAAGTATTCATCAAGGCCATGAAGGTTTCAGTGGCCAGTCTCGAGGAAAGCAGTGTTCTTTCATGAGTTTATCGGCGCTGTTAACAGCACAAACTATTCCAGTTATCGAGTGGAACTCGACAACCATCGACAATGTCTTAGTACAAGGAGACAACATGTACTTGAATGCTTTTAACAATGATCTCATTCCTCGTGAGGGATTTCTGTCACTGATAATGTCGATAACAAGATTATAGATATTGACTATTGAGCCTGAAGGAGAATCTATAACTACGTATAGATTGTTACTAGTTATATAAACTAATAGTAGTTCATGCATGACTTGTTATAATGAGTAGCTTTTCTTTAAAGTGTTATTTCTATTATAATCGTTATTGTTAATGTTAATATTCATGCAATTTCAATGTTGATATTCAAGTGCTATTTTAGCATTTAATTGTATTAAAGTTAAACAGATGTCTTACACATTTGTTATAATTGTTCTATGTTCATATTAAAGGTAATTTGATGCAACCATTGTGCCAATTACTTTGTGTATACATATTTTAATTGCATTTTAAATTTATTATATAGAAGCGAGTGCAAATATACAGTGACATTTTGATACCCTCACTAGTAAAGATATCGATCACGTGACTAACCAAATTGAACTTTTATTGTGTTGTTTCTATATAATAATTATACAAAGAAAATTACACATTGGCTTGAAGATATGAATTTTATCTTCTTGTGGTTAAAACAATATTTTACTCATTTGCTTCCCTCTTCGTAAAATATTGTTTTCACCACTCGAAGATAAAATTCATAGCTTCGCGCCACCGTAACTTTAAATAATTTTTTTTAAATTTATTAAAATAATTTACAAAAAACCTTTTTTAAATTTTAAAGTATTATTTATAAATTCACCTGCTTCTGATCAAGCCATCAGACATTTATGGACAAAACCATTGATGTTTAGGTGTTTTCAGTGTTGCCATAGTAACATGGCAATACCTTCGAAAAGGGTTATAATATATGGATAAAATTGACTATTACTTGAAAATGAAATCATTGACTTTTTGTTTTGTTATTCCATAAATAAATTCAATTGTAAATATGGTACAACAAGGGAAGCACCAGCTCGTCCGCCATAATCAGGGTTCTGGTATAAACGCCACTGCTAACAAGTAACTGATAACAAGTAACACCCTTATCCAATTTTGTACCAGGCAGCACTTCCTTGCGATAGTAACTTCTAGTTTTATACGTGTGAATATATGGTCTAACTCGCATCAGGGCATGTTGCAAATAATTAATACCATAAAGAGACTATGCCGATTCGATTATTTTATAATATCTGATTATGGATTAGAGGTATATATATATAATAAAAAGGAAAAAGTATTATTTAGAAATTAATGTGTATATATATTTACATTTGCAGACATTAACGCATAACGTGCGGTTAAACGCATATAACTGCTGTTGTGCTAGTATTATTTTATGGATTCTAACATATTATAACTATGGTTTTCTAATTTGAAGGTTCGAAAATATCTGTACTTTGTGCATGAGTTGTTGAAGGTTTGACCTTGGTATTTATATTGTGAAAAATTAATTATAAGAGGCAAATTCCTTTTAGTTTGTAAGTGGATTTTCTATCAGATTAGAGAGGTGAAGTATAACTGGATTAATCCATTGGTTTATGTTTTTAATTATAGTGTTCAAGGTTGACTAAGGAAAAATGTTGATATTTCTTGATCGTTGGTCGTATATATGTTGTTGGATTTGATTTCCAGTATTCATAATTATTTCTTCTTTGTCTTAGTTTTCTTATCCCAGCACGTGCATGGATCTGTGTCCCTTTTTCAGCTTTAGTAGATCTGGGTCCTTGAGTTTTGATTGGATTAACATTCTTTTGTGGTTTTGCCATTCGGTTGAGTATTGTGCTGTAAAGTGGATTGCTGTAAAGTGATTGTAAAGTCATCGTGCAAGTCGGGAATGTACCAGTTGGTCTTTGAGGTTACGGTTTCGTTTGTACGATATTAGTGGTGTGTTTAGGCCATAGAAGTTTTAGTTGTGGGTCATTTTCAATTAGGTGCCAATGTTTTCGGAGGATTAGTCCTATATGAGTCGTGTTGATGTTGTATGGTATTGAAAATGTTAAATTTGGTAGGGGGGTCCGGGGGCATCTCCCCCGGAAAATTTTTGAAATCTGGGTCTCGGAAATGGCATTTCCCGCGATCTGGTAGCACTTTTGAGCATGTTTTCAAACATGTTTTTTAGAAACATTTTATTATTTTTCAGATTTTGTTGGGTTTTTTTTGTCCAATTTGAGCTGAGATTTAATTATGTAGTCAATATCAGAGCTCATCAGCATGCCTAGGAAACACATCAAACACCAGTAACATGTTGTTGTAGTCAGTGAATCCGACATGGACAGCCGGACCAACACACAAGTGAAGCTCCAAGGGTTTGAAACAGTGGCGGACACTAGGGGGGGGCAGCCCCCCCCCCCCAATAATTTCTAAATTAAAATTTCAACGATAGCTCACTAGCTTAGTAACTAAATGGTAACAAATTTTTACAACCGTGATAGAGCGGGACTGCTTTTAAATATCAAAATATAGTCCCCGTAACTGTTTCAAATTGAAAATAGAAACAAACCATCTGAACCAATGCAGTCGTGACCATACTTTTAGTTAATGACGTGCTTACACAGCAGAGCTTATCAAAACGTCAAAAGTTCAAATTCAGAGTTCAGATTACCGAATCTGATGGTTTCACGTGTCGTGTCACAGTTGAACTTATTGAAATGCTAGTAAATTAAAATGCATAGTCAACTAAGTCCGAAAACTCAACTTCAAATATTCTTGTACTCGTATTAAAACAGCAATTTAGTGAATTTCTACCAGTCCAAGATATTGAAGAAAGTTTAATTTCCTGGCGTTAGATCTAGCCACTAGGATTAAATAGAATTATACTGTAGTTCGTGTTCTAGCTTGGGTGAGCTACAGTATTTCTAGCTATGTGATTAGAGTTATCAATTATACTTATAATTTTCACACAACTCTTTCAGAGTTTCAGGATTTGGGGTCCTTGTAAGACTCCATGGATTTTACTCTGGCTATTTTACTCTCGGTCTTGAAATTTGCTTTGACAAAATGATGACGGGGGGTCGACACCCTTCGGGCTTCGCCCCCCCAAAATTTCGTGAAGTGTTTAAGTCCTGCTCCAACAAAAAGTTTGTAGAGCTTCGAAATTCTTTTATAAATAATATATACAGTGTCAACGCGTCTTTCCGTTTACTTGACACAAAGGATTTCTTTCTATATATAATAAATGTACACGATAAGTCTATCATGAAAATAATATCAAAATATTTTCATGATATTCTCTCATTATATGATAGTCATTATATTGTCTAACCCATATTACCATATTCTGTATTCTTAGCTATATTCTTTTTGACTCACATTACTATACACTTTACACTTTTAACCATAGTTTTGTATGGTATTATCTAGTTCATGTTACGGTACGTTCTGTACTTATGCAAATTTTTTATATTTTTTTTTTTCATATGTGCCTGTATTGGTATTTGATGAATAAAGTATTATTATTATTTACAACCTAGCCGTCAATGCCGCCTTGACACAGGTGTTCATTGTGATTCAGCTTAAGGTATTTGATCCTCGAAAACATAATATATTGTGTTTTCACACCAGTCGGAAACAGTTTTCGGCTTGAAAATGCGCCGTTACTCGACCCTTGCAGGGGTGGATTTAACGTTAGTCAAACAAGTCAAATGACTAAGGTGAAAAAAGGCGCAGAAAAAAACCACCTCTTTCTATAGTTTTCCCGTATATTCACTGCTATACTCTACAAGACTATCCAAGTCAATAATATCTAGTTACTCTGGTCACGCAAATATGATAGCACGCAGCGCCGTGTAAACAGAGCACGGCTTAGCTTTGTTCTTCATCTTGCCTGATTTGTGCTATTGTGTTAGCTGCCGTGATTGGCTAAATACCTAAAACGAATTCTATTACGCTCGTTCATTGGTTTGCCTGATTTCGTTGTCTTTTTTGCCTGATTTGGACCATTATATGACTTATTCTCATTGGTTGAATTTTTGCAGAAGCTCTTTATCATGAACATTGATTGGTCGGCGGCATTTTAACTTTGTAGTTCTTGCCTGGTCTGCCGACTGATCTGCTGTTGAGACTGCCGATTCTGCCGAACATAAATTATGTATACTAAGAGTCAGACTGGGAGAGCTCTTTCAGTTTCGAACACATTTCGAACATGACTTTACAAACGTGATAAAACGTGTAGTATTCGCTTCAATTAAACAGCAGTGATGATTCAATTGTCCAGATCGGTAGGTAAGTTTTAACGTTAAGCCTTTGGTTGTGTGTTCTTCCCACTGGTTATGGCAAATCACTTATTTACCAGCGGATAAACTTGTCAAGAACTAAACAGCATTTTAAACAGCAAGTAATCGACGGCTTTTGAATGGTTCCAAGAGAGAAAGCGGTGAGTAGCAAACTTGTCGTAGCCGAAGTGACACGGCGGCTATACGGCATATCATTATCTTGTCATTTGATGACTAGTAATTTGAACAAGTAATTTCAGAACTACGCATTGTTGAAATATATTGTGTACGTATGTTGTTAGATGTTGAATGAGCTTTCATTTGATGTAAAGTTCAAGATTCTGCGTTTTATGAAACTTGTTATACTGTCCAAAATTGTGCGAACCACTGTTCCAAATAATATTTCATTTAATAATACAAATATACAGGAAATCGACGCAATGAACCAATTTTTCCATTTTAAAAATATTTCTCGTTTAATTAGAAGCTTGAAATTTCCACCCCGAATAGAATTTTTCAATAGCTTCTGTATGATATATATCTCAATGTTGTGCGTTAAATATTTCAAAAGAAATCTAAAATTTTGTATTATCACTTGTGAGAAGTCAATTTCCTGTTTATTTGTAATATTATTTCAAACTGTAGTTCGCACATTTTGGACATTTTAAAAAGTTTAATAAAACGTAGAATTTTGAACGATACATCAAATGAAAGCTCATTCAACACGTAACAACATACGTACACCATGTACTTCAACGATATGTGGTTCTGAAATTACTAGCATTCTTGTTCCACAACTGACAAGATACCGGACCGCGGGCAACACGACATTCAGTACTCATCGCTTTCCCTTTCGAAACCATGCATAAGCCACCGAATACTTGCTGTTCAACTGCTCTTTGGTTCCAGAGGTTTGGTTCTTGAGAAGTTTCAGTTGCCAGATAAAATTTGAAACCCCTCAAGGCTTTCGAAAGAAGCAATACAGATTTTCCGTCCAACTGGCTATAGCCACTGTTAATTATTCAACCAATGAAATGCCGATTTGAAACGGATTATCCCACAATCTCGTTCCCAGAGCCTTCTCACCCGGGCCGCGCCCGCCGACCGAAAGCTCTGGGATAATCCGGTAATAATTCCAGCCAAATATTCAGTGGGCGCACACCAGGCCAACCGCTGACCTAGACATAATTTTAGCGAATTTCGCAATTATCCGCGAAAATAAGAACGCGTAAGAATAAGCCGGAAATTTGTTGCCGCGAAATTCGAAAACTCGGCAAGAATAGATTTTTGTTCTAGTTTTTGCGGGAATATTGTTATTTATAAAATAACATTTTGAAATCCCGTGCGTTGATTGGTTAAGAGCTATGTTTCTATAACTGTATGGAAAACATGGAAAGTTCCCGTCTTTTTTGCAAACAGACGTTTAATACGACACTGATCAGTTTCATAAAAAACTACTAAAAATGTCACTGACTATTAATTTGTGGGGTAGTCTACGGAAAGATAAACGAGAAAGTTTAATACTGTTTTTTTACAGCTAAGAGTGTTTATCGTCATTTAACAGGGTGAAGACGTTGCCTTGTGCGAATAAGGAGAATTTACTTTTTTTATCATTTTAATAAACAAACCTGTTTAATTACAATTTTTTTTCTTATTTTCTTCTGGTTATTTCATAAAAGAAATAGAAATCATTTTTCCTGTGTTCCAATACGTTATAGAAACACTCGTGAAATTTGGGAGAACTCGAAATATCGTGGAAACACTCGCCGTACGGGCTCGTGTTGCCACTAAATTTCTTGTTCGGACCACTCGTGGTTCAATAACTGTATTGAAACACGGAAAATGTTTCCTATTTCTTAAATAGTATTATGTATAATCTAAAATCTATTAATTTGTTTTTATATTTTAAGAGAAAAACTATTACATCCTTCTTTGTAGAAAACTGCCAAACATTTGTAGTCTAATCTTATTGGTCAATTTAAACAATAAAAATATTTATTTTTAATAAAACCGTTTTGGTTTTCTCTCTGACGAAGTGCCCACGCTCGAAACGTTAGATCTTACTATCCGTATATCGGCAGTTCAACAACCTTTTTATATTTCGATTTGTATCTCTACACTGCCTACGTAGCACACTCCCTGTATTTCGTTATATTTTTATAACACAAAGTATTATCGGTGTCACAGAATTTAACTGCTGGCTGTTAACCGCGGACCATTAAAGAGTGTAGTCTAAATCGCAAAGTGGAAATACGAAATATATAGTTGGTTTTAAATGGAAAACGAAGAGGACGCAATCAAATCCAAAAGTGACATTGGGAGAGAAGGGCATGGAGAAAGATTAGAGAGACATGGGGAAAAGGCCGTGAAGGAATCAGACGGTGAGTCCAGGAAGGGAAAAAGAAAGAGACGTATGAAAGAACATAAAAGAGGGGAAAATAAGAGAAATAAGGAGAGGAAACATGCAAAGAAATTATCACGCAAACGTTCAAAGTATGTGATGGAGTTACGGTATTAGTTAATAAATTATTTGAAATAAGAGTTTGCTGCTTAATTAAGGGCCTAAGCCTTAAGACTAATGACACGCGCTATTATTTCCCGCAATATTGTACGCAATGACCAAATATGACGGTATGTTTGCTATTATTTCCTGCAATATTTTCCTTTGCGTCATGGCCTTGAGGTAGCACAGTTCGTACGGTATTAATTCGTTAAGCGCCGAGTGTTGGTTCGCTTTTTTCGCGGTTTTTAAAGTCGCCGACGTTATTATTAAAATTAACCTTTTTATCTTGTTTACATCCAGTGGCGGATTTAGGGGGGGGGGGAGGGGGGAGGGGGCGGCGGCCTGATTACTGTGGACGGGGCCTCAGTACCAATTGGATCATGAATGAAAGAAAAGGGAAATATATGTAAAAGAAAAGAATTTTGTAATCATGTATTATATATATTTCCCTTTTCAGTTTGATTCTAATTAACAAATCTAAATAAATTTTGTATACATAGAAGACACTTCATAGAAATCTGTAACAGTTAAATTTATTGATTCATTTATTCCAGAAGACCTCGTGATTCTGGAGACGATACAGACGACACCCTAATCCTAGAACCAGTGGCAGTGCAGCGGACCACCACCGATGTTCATCGCGGAATGGCCCCGATTACGCCGAGAGAATGCCTTCTATATATCTCATGCCCATGAGCATTGAAGTATATATTTAACTTTAAAAATTAAAGGGATATGGAAATATAAATCACAATGGCAATGTTTTGACTTTCTTGCTAGAAAATTGTCTTACCACGGTAATCCAAGTGAACAAAACGACTCTTGTGCAAAACAACACCACGAATTTCGACAAAAGACAATCCTGTTATCCGCCATTATCCGGCGCCATCTTAGATAGATTTTTGATGGGTGAAGCGAAAACTTCAGTCAGCCATACTTTCACGTATGTAGGTTTAAAACTCGATTTTTGTGAATGTTTTTCTTTCTCAATTGAACAACAATACTTTGAAAAGCATACCACATAAATTCAAGTACCGTACCAGAAAGTTTCATCATGTTTACCCTGCTTATGACAACAGTTAATTAGGCAGTTAAAACTATTGAACTTAACATCATAGGGATTTTAGTTGAAGAACAATTTCGAGTGCAGAGTATATACATTTTAGACCTATATAACCGGGACCTGTTGCACTAGAAACGCAGGGTCGCGTGTTCGATTCACCTAGCCGGATCCGGTTCTGCACTCGAAATTTCCCTTTAATTAAAATCTTTACGACATTAAAGGGCTGTTTACATGACCCCGGTTAACTGGGCCAGCCTGGGTAATTTGTTAAACGAAAAGGTTATACTACATGAAAGACCACCGGAAGTCTTTCGTGACATGAGTTTGTTAAAAGAAAAGCTTATATCAGGGGCCGCCCCACCCCACTTTTTCCTGATATTAATTTTTTTTTTTTCAAATTGGGTATAGTTATGACCAAGACTGTAAAGACTGTCGGCGCATTTTCATGATCTTCTGTAAAATCTGCACCAATTCTTTGTAACTCAATCTGAAATCCGCGCATTTTCCCTCATAACTTGGATTTTACTCAAAATTGCTCTCAGAATGCAGGAAATCCCGTTTCTGAGACACTAGAATTCAAAAATTTACCAGGGGAGAACCCCGAACCCCCCTCAGTATGTCACATACTAGAAAAACTTTACAGTCCGGGTTATGACTAAGAAATTCAACATATTTTTCTCCCACCCCCAAATCTTCGCTTTGAAATTCCCCTCCCCCACTTTAAAAAAACGCTTCGCGGCCCCTGTATACTATACATGAAAGACCACCTGTGTCTTTCTTGACACTGGGAAGTTTAGATTGCTTAATTTTGCTATGAGGAAATCATAAAGTTCATTGAAGTATCTCCTACGGTCATGGAACGATTTCCGTGACTCAACTCAACCCGCCTAACCAACCCGGCTCATGAAACAGCCTTTAGGAAAGCCGGTTTTCCTCTAGGCGAAATTTTTACGCGAAGCGAATTTTTCTTTTGTCTTACGAGCTCTCAACTGGAACTAATCAGAAATCTATTGAATTTGAAGAATAGAAAATGGTTTTGCGCGAATAAATTCGCCTAGTGGAAAACCGGCTTTAAGGCGGGTTTTCTACTAGGCGAATTTTTTCGCTTGAAGCAAATTTCTAATTTGCCTAATTCAATAGATTTCTTATTTTTCTTATTATTTTAAATGTACTGTAAGAACGAGATCTTGCACATACTACGGGAGTTTTCGGGGTTTAAGTCTAATTTGACAACCGTTCCTCGCGTTGTAAACCACAAATTACTGGGATTATTTAAGAGCTGTATATATACGTAAGCAGTAAATTATTGGTATTGTATATTGTTAAAAATCCTAAAAAAATCTAACCCTAAAGGAAAACATGGACCAAAAAACATGGGATATTTTTTGGACATTCAATGGACGTCTGGTTGTTATTTACAATCCCAGTAATTACTGCTTACAACGCTTAATAATCCCCAGTACTTTGTGGTTTACAACGCGAGGCGTGCGTGAATATGAAGTACCGCGGTTAAGGTGACTCTGAGTACCACTCGCTCGTGTAATTGAATTGCTTTAAAAAGATGCTCCAAATGCCAGGAAGACTGAATTTTCTCATGCCCTTTTTTCCGTATTTTTACCGACCTATCTGTAAACCAATCAAAACAAAGTGTGGCCCATATTAACTCTGAGACACCCTGTAAGGCTGTAATATTTGTCTTGAAAAGTGTCCATTTCCTCCTCCGATATAACATATTAATTTTATAGATTAGTATTCTTTACTTCCGAGCGTTTCTCTCTGTTTCCAAGAGGCAGTCAGCAACTAAAGCTCTTGCATAAAGTATGCCTGTATAAAAATAAAAAACCCATTTGGTGTTACATATTAAATAAATTATAGTATAATTATACTATAATTTACATGCTCTTACATGCTACGGAATGAAATATAGACTGCGAGCGAGCCCCTCTTGTACCCTACTTCGGGTACAAGAGGGGCTCGCTCGTAGTCTAAATGAAATATACAATGGACTGTAAATTGTGTGTGTATGTGTGAATGAGTTGCTGGTGGGTTGGGTTAATTAACACCCTTGATAATTGAAATATTTGAAAATACTTAATGTTTTGTCAGACAATTTTGCTAAAAATACGGTATCTAACTCATTTGAATGTTTGCATGCCAATATTCGATATAAATAATTAGTTTATGGTCAACCATTAATATTTTTATTTTTCTGAGCTTTCGCGTCCTGGGTAATTCTGGACTTCTTCAGAGCAGGCAGACTTGTATACACTGTAACTCATTTTACAAAAACGTTAAGGTTCTAGAACGGCTTGCATCATCATCAATTCTACGTTGCCGTTCCACTTGGCTTTCGCTAAGGCGATTGACTTTTCTCCTCCATCTGTTGCTGCTTTACAGCCATGTCGAGACTAATACTATGATTAACTTTATACAACATCTATTTAAAGTCCTTATGAAACGAAAATTAAGTTTGTCTTATTTGAAAGTACTTTTAAAATGACAGAGTAACATCTTTTGCAGTTTTTTGTTTCCTTGCTTTACTTTTAAGATTATGCGAAGAGGCTTAAGCGAAAGTAACCAGTAACGTCACAACATTCATAATGACTATATATCTTTGCTATTATCAGACGGAATCACTTCGAAGCAATTATGCATGTGTGTGTTTTTCCCTTACAACAACAAAAATTTACATTGCCATCTGATTCCGTTTAGTAATAGCAAAGATATATAACCTTTCCCAGTCAGTCATTATGCATGTTGTGATGTGCCCCTGGTTAGTTTTACATATCAAACAAACTGAAATATCAACGAAGCAAGGAAACAAAAAACTGTTTGTCATTTCAGAAGTACTTTCAAATAAGACAAACTTAATTTTCGTTTCATAAACACTTTAACAATTAGTTAACAACTACAGGACACTCCGAGACTACATACATACCTCCGCAAGCGAGTATAGCGAGTTATTTAATAAGGGATGCACAGTGTTAATAAATAACTTATTTCTATTTTCTGCCAGTTGTATACGGCTGCGTGCATGATGAAGGACCTGCCAAAATACATGACTTGCATGCAGTAAATACACAGCCGCATTAACCAGTAAACTCCAAATCTAGTTTCATAGTGTGGGTATGCGGATGAGTTCTTGCTCGTCTCAAGGTGAGATCATTATTATTGATCTCCTTGGCGTCCTTGCCTGCATAACCTGCAGTTGAGGTTGATACCATGCAGTCAATCTCGTTTTGGGCGTGTTATTGACTAATAGCCTCTACTTCAACAGAGAGTGATACTTGTGTTCTGCAGGAATCTGTCACTTTAATCTTTAATCTCTGTAGTGTCTGCTGGTGTAACCTGTTGGTTGCGATCTGGTACTTCTGGAAAAGCGAGTACACGTTGGTAAGTTTTGGGAGTTCTTAGCGATGCAGGGGATCATTAGGCCTGGTGTAGGTTAAATAGTGGAGATTGTTAATTGTGGAGATCCTAGTGGTGCTCTGCTTACAAGCTGGTGCTGAACATGCGCGTATTTGTTTGGTTCGTGAAGGGATGGTGCGATAGACGTTCGTCGTTCGACGTTGTATTCTCTGGATTTGTTTCTGAAAAAGATAGAGAAATATAATATAATACAAGCTATCTTAACCATTCCTTCCTGAGCAGCAATGGGTTAAACACGCTATATATTGTCGTCTTAATTGTAGTCAATTCTAACAACGCCTCGCAAAAACGTTCTTAGAAGAGAGAGAAAAAATAACTGTAAAAATAGAATTCGTTCACTTACGATAATCCACAAGCCAGGATGATGATGACGATCACCATGAATAGTGCCACACCGCCGAGAACAAAGTTTAAGATGAGATGAATAGAAGCTGAAACGACAATGTTAAAATCGAAAGTTAGCCCACTTTATTAACAGTTGCAGTTGTTTTTGCTGTACAAACTGTCGTGAGTTGTTAAACTCACAGACGGGACTCACAACCTTCCAAGTACCAGCCGAACTCAGAGTTTTCAGCTGGGTTTAACGACTTACTATACTGTTGAGAGGGGGCTTATTACATTATTTTTTCCAAAACAAGCCTATTAGCTTTTAGTTGTTAAACTCACAGACGGGACTCACAACCTTCCGAGTACCAGCCGGACTCGGTTTAACGACTTACTATATATACTGTTGAGAGAGGACTTATTAAATTATTTTTTCCAAAACAAGCTCATTAGCTTTTACGGTGATAACTAAACGGTTGCCACTTACTTTCGTCTTTCTTGGCGCAAATTTTCGCTGGAGTTTCGTTTTCTTTAGAATCATCAGCCTGCTTTCGTTTTGGTTTTGGCGTTTTCTGTACTTGGCGAGGAATCGTTGGTTTTTTGGTTTTCCTTGTGGGAATTGACTTGGTCGTTCGAGTTTTCGGTTCGACTGTTGGAGGTCGGGTGGGAGCCGGTAATTTGCCGTCAATCATTATCATTTCTCGATAGATTTCTGCCGGTGGGGTCGCAGCGAGGCATTTCCCAAATGCAGTCCTCTGTTTAAAATTGAAATATACCGAAATATAAAGAAGGGGAAAAGAGACGGGGAAAAGGAGGGAGGGAGACACGCAGACAGACAAACAAACGAACCGAGCGACAGAAGGGGAAAAGAGACGGGGGAAAAGGAGGGAGGGAGACACGCAGACAGACAAACAAACGAACCGAGCGAGAGAGAGAGAGAGAGAGAGAGAGAGAGAGAGAGAGAGAGAGAGAGAGAGAGAGAGAGAGAGAGAGAGAGAGAGAGAGAGAGAGAGAGAGAGAGAGAGAGAGAGAGAGAGAGAGAGACAGAGAGAGAGAGACAGAGAGAGAGAGACAGAGAGAGAGAGACAGAGAGACAGAGAGAGAGAGACAGAGACAGAGAGTTAAAACTCGGAATCTTAATCAATTTACAAATTGCTTTTCGTAAGAGCCGAGTAAAAGAATAATAATAATAATATTTCTTATTTACATAAATACAAAATATTTACATAGTTCATTAGAATTTAATTTGGAACTGAGGTATTGGTTGAGGTTTGACTTGCCAAACCCCTCTTGAAAGACGACAAAGTAGATGAAAGTTTCAAATCAACTGGCAAGCTATTCCATAATTTAGCAGATATGCAGGAGCAATAGCATTTAAAACCTTATACATCATGATGCACTTATGATCTTGCCGTCTTTCATGAAGGATTGACCATCCTAATTGGACTTCTTATGTCACTGGATCTGACTTCATACCCATTTTGCGTAATCACTCGCCCAGCACGATTGTTTAATTTTTGCAGTCTCGTACTTTGTACCACTCCAATGGTGTCCCATACGACATCGCAATAATCAAATAATGGCTGTATCAAAGAGTTATGAATAGTTTTGGCTGTCTTGAGATCAACAAAGGGTCTCACTTGTCTTAACCCACCTATTGCTGACGAAACTTTACGCGAAAGAACATCAATATAATCTGTCCAAGACTGTCTTTCATCGATGATAATTCCTAGCAATTTACTTTTGCGAACCCGCTTAATGGGATTATTTCCAAGGTAAACAGCCACAGCGTCACTTATTTTGTTTAGCATGTCATCAGATCCAATGAATAAGTGTTCTGTTTTAGTTAAATTAAGGCTTAGTTTGTTTGCCAACAGCCATTCACTGATATTACTCAGGTCACAATTAATAAGCTGGATTACCTGAGTAAGTGAACTACCTGTAGTAGTGATGTAAGTATCATCGGCAAACATTCTCGGCTAAGAATATTTTAGGCAGTTTGGTACATCATTAATATACATTAGAAATAGAAGTGGACCAAGAATTGAACCCTGAGGAACACCACGTTTTATTGTTTTTTGGCGACGAGAGCTGGCCATTTACTAGACACTGTTGCTTTCTTTCCAACAAGTAGGACCGAAACCATTTAATTGTCTCGGGATGAAACCCGTAATATTTTAATTTTTCAAGGAGAATGGCATGATTGACAGTGTCAAATGCTTTTGAAAGATCTAGGAAAACAACAGAGTTCAATTTACCTAGGTCCATGTTAGTAAACCATTCTAATAGCGATGTTGCGGTTGAGTGAAAACGTCTGAAACCGGATTGACATTCAGATAACAAATTGTTACTGGAGAGATACTCATACAGTTGATTGTATATCAGTCTCTCCAGAACTTTTAAAATTGGCGATAGGATAGATATTGGTGTATAATTGTTCAATTCGTCTTTCTCATTTCCTTTATAGATAGGAATAATTTTCGCCAACTTCCAGTCCGAAGGGAAAATACCAGAAACTATATAGACGCATTAAGTATGCTACACAAAGATTCATTTACGTAGGGTGCAGCAATTTTAACAAGGCGACAAGGTATCTTATCGAGACCTGTCGCCTTGTTTGCGGACAGACAGACGGACAGACAGACAGACAGACAGACAGACAGACAGGCAGGCAGGCGAACCGACCGACCAACAGACAAACATTTACAATGTATAAGAATAGAGAAAAAGAAATGAAAGGAACGAAAGTAGAAAAAGGAAGCTCACCCTTTGTAGTATCGCATACATAAATATGTAATTTCATGTGGTAACGCTTGCAGCCACCATTAGGACCGCTGACCTTACGAGTCGAAAGTTCATCACGATATCCTCGACTGGTTGCTGCAAAAAAAAAAAAAAAAAATTATGAGTCTTATAAATGGCCCTAATATTTATACGTTAAAGGTTTTCCACCCCTTAATCGTTGAAGCCAGAGTTAAAACAACTACTTTACTGCTAAATAGTAAATGGTCTCAACTCGCAGCAGTTCACTTTTGATAAAAACTTGTAGTATTAGTCGGTATATACATACATGGAATCATAAATCGTTTTTGAAAACATATTGCATACCGAATCTAATGTCCTTCGGCAAAAAAAAACATTCGAATGTACTTTGAGGAGCAGTTATTCGACGATAAGTAGCCACATTTTGGCCCTTAAGCTAAACTACCAGTCAAGCAGTTTGAAGGAGCAAAGAGCCGCATCATTTTTTAGTAAATATTAGTTTACCGAGATGGTGATTAAAATAATGCATGTTTTGATCCGATCTGTCGCAGCTGTCATTATTGCCAATTAGAGTTATTGGAAACAGTTTACAGAGGAAAAACAAATGTTCCGACAAATCATCTGTTATTAAAAGACGTATATAGGCATGTAGAAACCTGAACGATCTAGAACTAGACATGAAAATACCAAGGGCCCACATAATTGCAC
This sequence comes from Paragorgia papillata, assembly GCA_035771165.1. NCBI lineage: Eukaryota > Metazoa > Cnidaria > Anthozoa > Scleralcyonacea > Coralliidae > Paragorgia > Paragorgia papillata. The sequence continues at coordinate 18,134 of JAWNZC010000240.1, forward strand.
AAATTACACCTTTCCACGGTGTTTGTGAGTATTTTGAGAGTAGCGTGGAAACCAGGATACGGAATCGCAGATATGGCTTCTCAAACAAACCTTATATTCATTATAGCTTTGTGTGGAGTTAAAATAGAACTCGCAGGGTGCCAGGTTTTTGTCTTTTAAAATGTCACATCGACAAACACTTGATTAATACTACAAAGTGCTCTATCACATTCAGAGTGCCTTTCAATTTTCAAACTTCTCGATCGTCAGATTTACAGTAAAACCTGTTGGTTATTTAACAGCTCCTGAAGTGCCGATATATATCTTAGACACTTGGAGAACATAGTAAATAGTTTTGTGAATTGTCTTGCAAAATTCTTGTTGGCTGAGTGAAACGTCGAGAATTTTGTTCCACAATACATATAAAATCTCTCCGGCAGTTCAATTTTTTCCTGATATATCGTAACAAATTGGTTATATATGTATCGCACTACATCTATCTTCGGTGCTTTTCGGATGTTTTTGATATTATAGAAAAACATGGGCAACCCCAGGGGAATTGATACCCGAGTATGCAACGTGGGCAGGGAATTTGATATTATACGGGGTCCCAGGGTCAGGAAATTTGACATAGCCACCATCTTGAGAAATGGAAAAGACTGGGAAGGAGTCACATCGAACTCAAGTTTGCTTAAGTTATCATGCAAGCAAGCAAGCTCAAGTGTTCTGTTTCAGCACTGAAAGTAAAGAGTTTGTGACTTACGTAAGGGAGCTAACCAGAGTGGGTCTTGTGTTCACTGACCTGCATATCTTGTTTCTTTGGTGTTTCTTTATTTGTTTTCACGCCATTTTGAATAATGTGGTATATCTCATGAGCGTATCGCAGGCAACAACCAAAGGAAACCTGAGCACGTTCCGAAAATTTAGAATAACACCCTCGCCAGTCTACGGACTTCGAGCCTCCTTCGGCCATCTTGATCAGCGCCTGCGATACGCAAATGATATATACCGCATTATTCCAAACGAACTAAACGAAGTGAATATAAATAAAGGAACACCGAATAAGGAACAAAATATCACTAAACAGTGAACAAAAGACCTAGTCCAGCATGCTTTATTGGTTTACGAAGTCCCCAGATACTGAAAATTTGATACAAATTTAGGCACGGGGGTGGGGCAATTGACACAAGCATCCCCGAATATGTCAAATTCCCCTGGGGTTGGTGGGGGGTAAATGAAATCAACGCCAAAGATCAAATTATTAAATTCAAGGTTGTATCGGGCTATTCGGTTTCCAATAACAAATAACGAAAAGAATATTACTATATGAATTGTCAACCTTTGCTCTCTGGCTGGTTATAGTAGTATTATATCTTTTTTTCTTGTAAAATAAATATATATTTTGCATTGTCATAGAATAACAAATACATTGATTCTGATTCATAATAGACATTAGACAAGCACATCGGCACCAAACTTGGTAAAACTTTAATTAATTGTACACGCTACAAATACATCTTTCCAGTATGGTTTCGGCCTATACTGCTGAGAACTTAGTCATGAAGTACAAACCTTAATTAACAAATTTACAGATAATCAATTTTTCTCACAGCTTGAAATTGATAACTTGTTTTCTCCGACTGTTCCCTCGCAATTTCCAATGAATAACAGAGCCATTTTAAGCACATAAAGATACATGCAAACGTATATCAACAATGATTTTGAAAGTGAGAGTATCTTCCTACGTGGTTTCAAAATCTCCCTGCATTTTCTATTTTCAGTTATGAACATCACAAACATACAATTCCCTCACCAACTTACTCCTCTACTTTAAAAACTGATATCGGTCGCAGCGTCGATCGCAGTTTCATATTAATTGTTTGTTGTTTTTTTAAATAATTGAGTCTGTAAAAATGCAACTCAACAACTGTATATGCTAATATAATAATACATAAGTTTGAAACTAAGAGTAGCGAGGTAGGCCTCATAAGTCCCTCACATTTGCATGACAATTTTGTCTGGACATGTTTTGGACACGCACTGGTCAACTCGAAAGCTTCAGCTACTTTGAACACTACACACATTTACCTATTTTTCTTTGGTAATAATATATATTTTTTCTAATTTTTCATGTTTTTTTATATTTGTAAATAAGTCCATTGAACGTTTGCACGATGTCTGTATAGTTATGTGCAAATAAAGCTAAGGTCTACTTTTCCTATAAGCTTTTTTTTTTTCTCATGTAAAAAGATATCTTCAAATGTAAAAACATGGCTTCATATGTAAAAAGATACCTCAATATGTAATTAAGATATCGTTATATGTAAAAAGATATATTCGTCACGTAAAAAAATTTTTAAAAGATGTCTTCGTATGAAAAAAAAAAGTTCACATTAAAGAAAAATGTAAAAATATATTTTAATATATAAAAAGATATTTTCGTCATGTAAAAAAATTAAATGTCTTCATTGTAAATAGATATTCTCATATTGTAAAAAGATATATTCAAATGTAAAACAATATATTCAAATGTTATAAAGATATCTGATTATGTAAAAAGATATCTTAATATACGTAAAACTTCACTTCAAAAACTCATTACTAATTCATCACGAAAACAAAAAGAAAATCAGTACCATGTCTCTAGTTTTGATAAAGAAACTGATATAGAATTCTAAGAAAGAATCCACCTGATTTTCATAAACTTTAGCTGTAATTTTTGTGACTACCGCTGATCTGTCAGCGGGAGCCACTTATGCCGGCGTGATCTTGAGCATAGAGATCATATAAATACTAGAGGGGGTACTGGAGCCAAAATCGGGTAACCAATTGAAGGCTGCCATCTTGGATAAATTGGTTGGCAAAACAACGATGCCCGGATGAAATCTCTTGGTTTCAGGCCTTTTTTCCGTATCCGAAGCTAATTTTACATTTCTTGTTTATCTCGCCACATTTGTTTATGGAAAAAGAAGGTGAAAAACTCACGAACTACGCATTGTAAATAACAAAAAAAAACCCAGAAAGTTCAATTATCTATAATATGTTCATATATGGATGGAATCATTAGGCAGGTTTAGATCCAGTACGAGTGTGAGTTCGAGTTGGTTTGGGTTCCCTGCGAAGAGGACTATAGGTCACACTCAAACTTGTCCTTCGATTGGACAGATTTTAACCTCCCTAATGCTGATATATTGGGTGTAGACCCCTGACCTATATATAACTGGACTGTGGGTGCCCATGCAAAAAATGTCCCTTGATAAGACACCATCTTTGTAGGCCAAATCACAAAATTAACCAATCACAGATAATCCTGATCACAGATGACCACCATATTGTTAGGTCAAAATTAACCAATCAGCAGAACAGAAAATAAAAGATTGTGTCGATCAAATGGGGATATTGTTTTGCAATACAAATGTATTGGGCACCCGCGGTCCAGTTAAATATACAGTAGGTCAGTGGTGTTTTCAAGGCATTGTGACAACCTTGTACTCAGGCTATTTGTTCAGGGTTCCCTACTATTAAATAGATTATAAATAAGTTTTGTGGAAACACCACGTAAAACAGCACGTATTTTACGTGGTGTTTCCACAAAACTTATTTATATTATATTATCGCCATGAAAACATTCAAAGAATTATTAAATAGATTGTTGTTCTTTGCTGATCATTTTATTCGAGTGTTTAATTTGTGAGTTGTGAAGTGAGTTTTGGATGTTAGTGTGTAAAGAAAGTCAAGAAACTGCAGAAAACATGTGCTACATTAAACATTTTTAAACAATTTAAAAAATTCCTTAAAATTTCCTTTATTTTTAAAAATTCCCTTCAAAATTGCATTTCTTCAAATTTTCTTCATTTTGTCAAAATTTCCTTTCAAAAAGAAATTTCCTTCAAAGTGGAAGCACTGACTGATCTGTTTTGTATACAAATATACACCCCTACTCCTCCTTTACATCCTGTTTTTTACATATATATAGTTTTTCTATTATTGACCAATTTCGAATTCCAAAGCAATGTTTTATTTCAAAATATAAAGCACTGGCTGAGGAGAAACTTGCAATGCCACATCCTAATAGCAACAGAAACTGATGGCAAAAACAAACAAATATTACAAATTTATGGAGGCTTACATAAATCATAAAGGTGCCTATTAAACTGTTTTGATATATAAATTCCTTATTTTCCAAATATAATATTGAACCTCAAAACTATTAGTATAAGAGAGGACCGAAAAACTAACGAGGAAGAACTACAATACAAAGTTTCACTCGAACGATGGAAAAAAGCACCATAGGAAAATGTAAGATATTATTTGAAAAGATTTCTGCAGTTTTAACTGAGTTTAATATTGAAAGGTTTTGAATATATGCTAACTTTGATCAGCTAAACAAAACTGGTAAGTTAAATACGAATCACTTACTGTTAAATTTTCTTTTACCTCTGCTCAGTCAGATGTTGAGTATACTGCAAACAATGCTAATCCAATTTGCCTTTTACGCGCCACGGGCTACGGTGTTTGGTTTCTCCTGGTTTTCTCGTTTGGTTTTTGACAAAAAACAATCAGTGACAGTTCGGATCAAAATGTGGAAAGCTGTTCAGTTCTTTTGATGTTCTCTTCAATTCAATGTTCTCTCTCGAGCCAAGATTTACCAGTGCATAAGTAAGTCTTTTGTCGGTTTTGAACAGACACATGAGGAAACATCTTTTTGTTTGTTTTTTCAGTCACATTTGTCAGCATGTTTTCCGGTATTTATCGCAATTTTTCTTACTTTTTCAATGGTTTCTAGTTGTGTTTAATATTGTTGGTTCATCCCACAGCAACATCTAGCTTTCTTTTTTCGGTCAATAGTAAACCAATTTCTCTGACAAAGAATTCTTTCGTTCGAGCCGCGAAAGTTGTGGATTTGATGACATATATACAAATATTTAAGAAATAGAAAATGGCCGCCCGTGTTTATATAGCCTGATGCAAACACGAGAGTGAGTTGGGAGAATTCGAAAGTTTATGTGAACCCGAGCCGTAGGCGAGGGTTTACATAAGTACTTTCGAATTCTCCCAAACTCATGCGAGTGTTTGCATCAGGTTATATAAACACAGGTCATCCATTTTCTATTTCTTTTATGAAATAAGGCTAAAAAATGTGCCGTGACATCACAACCGTGTTTACATAGCCTGATATAAACACGGTAATTGACCAATCACAGCGTGCGTAAGACGCAACCTATTTTATAAATATATATATAATATATATTATATATATAAACATCTCGCAGAATTTCTTTCCCATTCGCGTGTAATTTCGCGTGTAAGTGGACACCACGCGTGTCGAGATTAGCACCCTCGCACGGGGGATAATGAAATTAAGAAACCAAAGTTTGTGCGCAAGAGCTGCTCCAGTGGTCTGAATACACCAGAAGTCTGATTCTTGTGAAAACGTGTCTTAATTTTTTTTGTACCTCCACTGACACTCGTGAGTTTTGACAGTTAAAGCTGCTGGTGTATTAACTTACTAGGATGATGAGTGATGCAATAATGCTGGTTGAGATGCCAGAAGGTGAAACATATCAGTGGAGTTTACCAGAATAGCGTAAAAGTAGAAATGGAGATGAATAGAAATGCTTGAGATGAAGGCAACATGTGTGCAGCAGGGCCTCATTTAAGGATGTTTCCATTAGGGGGCATTCACAAAAAGGTACTCTTCTAGGGGTTGGGGGCATGCCCCGAAATGTGATTTCCTGCTTTCTGAGGGGTGATTTTTAAGAACACTGAAGGTCATAAAATGTCAAAAACTAGTTAAAAAACAACACATTTCTGACTATTTCACTTCGTGTCAGAACTCATCAGCATGTTCACTTTCAAATATAATATGGAAAATGTTGTGCTAGGAACTATAAAAGGATTTTTCATCACCACATACATCTTATCAAAATAAAAACTATTTAACTAATACAAAGATTTATCTATACCTTTGTAACAACAAACTATCCAACTGACTTGCTTATCAATGCACATTTTATCCTGGGGCAAAAAGAGACTTACTGGGGGAGCCAAAATATTTTAATTTAGTGGGGGTTTTTTTGGGGGGGGCTCAAGAGGGGACTGAGGGCCTTCCCCCTCCCCAGTTATATAGCAAAAAGAGGCCCTGGTGTGCGGACATAAAGTTCAAATATGTGGATATAAATCACACTTCTGGCGAAGTACTATATACACTGTATTCTATGATCTGGTGTCTAAGTGTCACTCAATTGTATATTTTCATAAATGTGTTATGACGATCATCGGATGACGTCAGCGACAATTTGTACGAAACGCCTTTTTTGTCATGTTGACATGTGGTTTTGGGCTCTGTGTTGAACTCGGCGAAGAATGAACATCGAACGAACGTTCGAAGCGAAGTGCCTTATGTTTTTATGTTAATTTTTGTTAGTGTTTACATTGTTAGAGATAAAATAAAAAGGTTATTTTAACAAGACTGTGTCGTACATTACATGGCGCCCAACGTGGGGCAAACGAACTCAACTGAACTCGAAAACAAGAGAGACCTTGAGATATTTTTACCGACTATCGAATATAAAGAAGATGAGTACCGAAGCGATTGAAAGAAAACGAGCGATCTGCTCTGCAAACCGAGGAGTGATTACGAAATATGTACGAGAAGCTGCCGAAATACTCAGTGGAGAACAGGACAAGGCCAAAGCAGATCGTTTGACAACGCTTGACAGGCTTCTTGATGAAAAGTTAGCTTTAGTGAAGGAGTCCGAAGAAATAACGTCTAGAGTCTACGATATTAGGAAGAAAATCGGGCAAACACTAACAAAAGAATCACCGAAGCAAATCCAAGTAAGTAGCGAAACTTCGACCGCGAATTTATCGAACGTTGTTGAAAATACAACAATTCAAGCGGAAATCTCGTCGAACACACAAACTGTGACAGAACCGATCGATCAATCCACAGTAAACGAACACTCGAATCAAGAATTGCCAGTGACACCGTCCATGCAACCAGCATCTTCGCCTCGCTTTGTAGCCAAAACCAGACTGCCGAAGTTAACCTTACCGAAGTTCAAGGGGGAAATAACCAGATTTCTCACCTTTTGGGATAGTTTTCAAAGCACCGTAGACAACAACCCAGACCTGACGCCTATCGACAAATTCAATTACCTGTATTCATTATTGGAAGGACCTGGTCTACAAACGATACAAGGATTAACTATCACCGAAGACAACTACAAAGCAGCAGTGGAAATACTCAATCAGCGATTCGGTAAAACGCAACAACTAATATCTGCCCATATGGACGAGTTGTTGAAATTACCCGCTTGCAGTGGAGACAAAGCATCGAATCTACGATTAATCTACGACAAGGTCAGTGTAAATGTGAGGGGGTTTAATAGAAGCTATAGGAGTTAGAGCTGAACAGTATGGTAGTTTACTTATCCCCGTAATGATGTCGAAGTTACCATGCAGCAAGTGTTAGAATCCAAATTGCCAGAAATACCGCAAAAGATGTGTGGGAAATTCGAGAGCTTTTAGATGTGATCAGGAAAGAAGTTGAAGCTCGAGAGGTTTGTGAGAATGTCAAAACGAACTGTGACAATCAAAACAAGAAATTGAATGGTTCACTTCCTCGAGGATTACCATCTGCTTCAACACTCTTTACCAAAGAATCGTATTTGAGAAATCAAGTTTCCATTCGATGTGCCTTTTGTCAAAGGCCTCATTTCTCAGCTTCGTGTGAACTTGTTCGTGATATCAACAAAAGAAAGGAAATTCTTACACAAGATGGCCGTTGTTTTCTCTGCTTGCGAAAGGGACATGTAATGAGACAATGCGATAAACCAAAAAAGTGTAGAAAGTGTCAGGGAAATCATCATCAATCAGTCAATTTGCAAGGGACAAGACCCTTCACGCAAAACCCCACAGAAACAAGAGACACATAAACAAGAAACACCGAGAAGTTCTGAACAGACTCCTTCCACTGATGTAGCAACATCCACAACTGCAGCAACTACGAGTCAACATTCAACAACTACAACTCGAAGAAAGATGGTGCTGTTACAAACTGCAACAACATTTGCCTTTAGTCGTGATAATAAGGAACTGATACCTGTGCGAATTTTATTGGATAGTGGTAGCCAACGCTCATATATCACAGATCATTTGAAAGAAAGACTTCACTTGGAGCCTGTGAGAACTGAAACCCTCAATCTTAACACATTTGGAGGTGAACAAGTTACCAAAAAACGCTGCCATGAAGTACATGTAAAATTGCAAGCAAGGTCAGAAAACATAGAAATCTCCGCTCTTACCTTTTCGAAGATACGCTCACCCCTCTCTATGAAGCTAGATGTTGATGCCCATCCATATCTACATGGCTTAGAACTAGCCGATACCAGTCTTGTCACAGATGCTGCTACGAACATTGACATTTTGATTGGTTCAGACCATTATTTCGATGTTGTCACTGATGACATTCTTCGAGGAGAAAATGGACCAGTACAAAGAATGACAACTCATCTTTTGCCAATCTCATCATCGCAAGTAAAGATCCTGCACCATCGACTGACCCAGTCCACCAAGACAATTTGACCAATGAATTACGCAGATTTTGGGATACTGAATCCATTGGTATCCACAACGAGCCAAGCACCAAGGACACTGGAGACACGTTCTTGAGAGACATAACATACCATACTGATGAGAAACGCTATGAAGTCAACCTTCCATGGAAATCTGGTGATTTACCAGGATCGAATGGGTATACGGCATGTGCCAATCGTTTACGACAGCTACATAAACGACTTAAGAAGGATGAAGATCTGCTAAAGGAGTATCACAAGACCATTCAGCAGCAGCTAGCAGCTGGAATTGTCGAGATTGTGTCAGACCAACAAGAATCGGACGAGGGAACACACTACTTACCACATCATGGCGTCCTTAGAGAAGACAAAGAAACAACCAAGTTACGTGTAGTGTTTGATGGCTCAGCAAAACCAGACAACTGCAGTTCATCCATCAACGACTGTTTAGAGAAGGGACCAAATCTAGTACCCCACTTATTCGACGTCCTTGTCAACTAGTTTAGAGGATACCCGGTTGACATCGTGGCAGACATTGAAAAGGCATTTTACCAGATAAAAATCGCCCCAGATGACCGACGGATGGTAAGATTTTTGTGGTTCGATGATGCCCACAAGGAAAACCCAAAAATTATAAAGTATCAATTCAGCCGCCTTGTTTTTGCACTCACTTCCAGTCCTGCCATTCTAACATCCGTTCTACAGCACCACCCCCTGAAGAATGAAGACAAGGAACCGAAGATTGTGTCATTGTTACGAGATTCATTTTATGTTGACGATTTCGCCGGAGGTGCCTGGAACGAGAAGGAAGCTCTTGAAGTCTACAATAAATCGCAGGAAGTAATGAGCAATGGCGGATTCAAGTTGCGTAAATGGCGTACCAACTCAAAGACCTTGGAAGACAGAATTGAAATGACCGAAGCTCCAAAGGACCAAACTACCCACAAGAACATGGTCTCTAAATCGCATGGGAGTGGACCACCTAACATCGACATCACCAAACAAGTCAATGAAGTAGATAGAAAACGAAACAACGCTCAACAACGACGCAACCTTGTGAAAGTCTTGGGCACCACCTGGAACGTAGAAACAGATGAATTTTACCATAACCTCACTGAAATACAGAAGTACGCCAACAACTTACCTCCGACAAAACGATCTGTCCATAAAGTTACAGCAAAGATCTTCGATCCAATGGGTCTAGTAACGCCCTTCACTATAAACATGAAAGTCCTTTTCCAAGTACTCTGCACCGCCAAGGTAAATTGGGATGATACGTTAGACGGAGAGTTGTTGACAAGGTGGAACTGTCTAGTAGCTGATCTTGGAACTTTGAAGAATGTTCAGATCCCACGATGTTACTTTTCTTGGAGGAAAGACGATTCTGTGGACCACCAGATACATGGGTTTTGCGATGCATCCAAAAAAGCATTTGCAGCGGTGATCTATTTGCGAACAGAACACGCGAATGGCGATATTGAAGTAAATCTGGTCGCGTCTGAGACACGAGTGGCTCCGATGGTACAACAGTCAATCCCTCGGTTGGAATTACTTGGAGCAACGATTCTCGCCAGGCTGTCTAATTCCTTGGTAGAACAGTCACATCATTACAAGCGACACCCGAAGTTTTCTTATGGAGTGACTCGTACACAACGTTATGTTGGATCAGGAACGATAAAGTTTGGAAGCCCTACATCCAGCACAGAGTGAAAGAAATAAGAGATCTTTCGAACCAAAAACATTGGAAATTCTGTCCTGGGGAAATCAACCCAGCCGATTTTCCTTCACGAGGATGTTCTGGAGGAGAACTTCTAAAGAACCAAAGTTGGTGGAAAGGTCTAGAATTTCTAAGGCATCCGCGAGAAGAATGGCCTCAAGAACCGCAATCGAATTGTATCAACAACGAAGAGAAAGCTCTGGCAGAAATGGTCAAAACTCCGCCAACCATCGTACATTCACTAGCCTATTCATCAAAGAACGAAGAACAATTGGGAACAATCAACAACATAATCGAGTGCCAACGATATAGTACGAAACTTAAATTATTACGTGTAACTGCGCTAGTTAGAAAATGTTCGAGAATCTGGAAACTCAGTGGCCGCAGGCAAGAAAGTACAGAGTTGACTGCTGGTGAGTTACATCAAGCCGAAAGAACATGGATCAAAGCCATTCAAGAAACGGCGTTCCAAAGAGAGTTACAGTTTCTCCATGGACACACGAAACATCCTCCACCAGTCGTTCCACAATTAGGATTGTTCCTAGACGAAAATGGCCTCATCAGATGCGAAAGAAGAATTCAGCAATCTTCGCATCCACAATCCACGAAACAACCCATTCTTTTACCCTCAAGACATCATTTTGTCAACCTTGTTATTAGTGAGAAGCACAACGCTGTGCATCATAACGGGATAAGAGAAACATTGAACTGTGTTCGAGAGTGTTACTGGATCTTACGTGGCAGGGAGGCAGTCAAACGAGAGTTAAAGAATTGCGTCGTACTGTATGTAAGAAAATGGAAAAGAAACCATTCAGCTCACCCAAGACACCCGAGTTACCATCAAGTCGAGTACCTAAGCGAGGAACCGCCCTTCACGAACACCGGTATAGATTTCGCTGGTCCTCTTTATGTGAAGTCATCAGATCAAGTTTCCGACAACAAGGTTTCCGAGAAAGTGTACATCGCCCTTTTTACCTGTGCGTCGACTAGGGCGGTACATTTAGAGCTCGTAGAGAATCTATCAATTCCAACCTTTCTACAAGCGTTTAGGCGCTTTGCAAGTCGCAGAGGGCTGCCCGCCAGACTGCTAACAGACAACGCCAAGACATTTAAATCTGCGTCGCGAGAAGTGAAAATGATTACCAAGTCAACAGAAGTGCAACGTTATTTCGTCAACAGAGGAATCAGCTGGGAATTTATTATCGAGAAAGCACCTCTGCATGGTGGGTTTTGGGAAAGGATGGTGCGAAGTGTCAAATGTTGCCTAAAGAAGACCGTCGGACTCACGTCGTTATCGTTTGGAGAACTACGTACAATACTTGTTGAAATTGAAGCCACGATCAACAACAGACCGTTGACCTACGTATACGATGACGAACAGGGAGTATCGTACCCTCTCACACCATCTCATTTGATATATGGACGTCAAGTCGCAGCATCTCCTAACGACAAACACTGCGAGATAATCAGCACGTACAAGTCTCTTGCAAAACGAGTCCAATACCACGAACGTCTTCTCGACCAGTTTATCAAACAATGGAGAACTGAATACTTATTAAGTTTGAGAGAGGCTACTAAATCTACACAAGAGAACAACGGTGAGGTGATACAAAAGGATGACATCGTCATCTTACGAAACGACAACTCAAGACGCGCATTTTGGAAATTAGCCAAGGTAGAATAGCTGCTTCCTAGTAAAGACGGTGTAGTCCGAGCAGCGAGAGTAAAAGTTCATGGTGGCCAAGGAAAACCAGTGATACTAAGAAGACCTATACAGCATCTGATCCCACTTGAAGTGAGAGCTAGTCCAGAGAATTGCGAGACAACCCAGGAACAAATACAACCTGGTGAAACAAATGAACAGAGAAAAAGACCAAGAAGAAACGCAGCAGTCATTGCTAAAGAACTGTTGAAAGCTCAATCGAAGTAACATTTTTGATATTTACTTTAATTTGATTTAATTTGATGACATTTAGTGATCAACCCAAGGGAGTGTTATGACGATCATCGGATGACGTCAGCGACAATTTGTACGAAACGCCTTTTTTGTCATGTTGACATGTGGTTTTGGGCTCTGTGTTGAACTCGGCGAAGAATGAACATCGAACGAACGATCGAAGCGAAGTACCTTTTGTTTTTATGTTAATTTTTGTTAGTGTTTGCATTGTTAGAGATGAAATAAAAAGGTTATTTTAACCAAGACTGTGTCGTACATTACAAAATGGTCGAGAAGCTATTGTGAGCTGTTGGGAAACTTAAATCCTTGAGTATGTTGAAAGCATTGAAACGAAGAAATGTATCTGTTGAAACTGAGTATTGTTGTACTGTCATTTCAAATACTAGAAGAATCGCAAAATGTTAGTGATGTGCATTACACTTGACTGCCACAGCATATTTATGACTGGTAAAATGTTGTCTTGGAACACAATATTGTTGATGATATGGGGCCAGTTATATGAAGCCTGGATAGTTGATATTAGTCCTAGCCAGAGAACAACACTAATAATCATACTTTGAACAACCTAATTTAAATTGTATCCACTGAATAGCTATTGCTATGTATCTGATAGTGCTGCTCAGTGGCTAAAAGTGGCTATATAGGCTTCATACAACCAGCCCCAGATGTTTGATTGACATGTGCGAAAATTGGAGTTTTACAAGTTCCCTTCATGTGAAACTTGGGGGCATGTTTATAATGCTATGTTTTGGAAGCAGCCAGTAAAATGTTTGTATAGTATGTCATGTTCAAATTAGGAATACATGTATAAAATGATTTAAAATAACTATCAATTTCTTTGTTTGTCTGTGTGCTCTTCACGCATTGCTTCTTAAGTCTATATCTCTTTCTGTGCTTAACAGCGGTAGTCACATGTACGCATTGCGTACCTATTTTTGGCTTAGATAACGTTGTCTTTCAAATTAAATTACTAAACTTATGCAATAGGTCGTTTTTGAAGCTAGTCAAAGTATACTAATAATGTATTTGATAATATGGTGAAAAATAATATGTTTACTTTAAACCCGAGTAGCACTATATATACCATGTCTTATAGTGTAAATATTACTTGTATAAAGATATGAGTCTGTATATACTTACATATAAAGTAGTAATGTTGGCCTGGAGCAAACCTGGGTTCTTCCACATTGTACCTTGGATGGAAGGCAAACATCTTTGATTTAATTTTCAGTGGAGTGTCACACGCTATAAAAAGTTTATTGAATTTTGGGTCTCCTTTTTCATTTACACTGCACTTGTCGTAACCTTCTTTATCGACCAACCACATGTTTTCTAGCATGCTTTGCCGAGATTGTCTTGTTTGCAACCAATTGTTCACAGTTACATAGCTCGGACAGATAATGTTCATGGCAGTAGACGGAACGACGTTGATAAAATACTCTTTAGTAATGTTACTGTCTTTGATTTGTCGTAATCTGGTAAATCTAAAATTACAGATAAATACATTAATGGAATAATCTAGGGATTTTAGGTGAATAAAAATTTCAAAACATATACTGGGTGACACAGAAAAGAAGAAGATCCTGAAGGGGGGGAGGGGGTGGGGGTGCACATCCAATTTTTCCAGTTTATTTTCCTCGTACCCCAAGGTTGCGTATTTTGTTACGAAATCCCATTTCCATTAACAAGATATCTTGAAATTCCAGTCGTCCTCAAAATTTTCTTTCCCATTTCCAGTGATAATTAAAAAAAATAATCCCATTCCCAGTGATCAAAAAGATGAAAATCCCAATTCCCAGCGCTAAAAATGAGCAAATCCCAGTTCCCATTTTATCCTTCAGGACCCTCAGAAAAAGTGCAAAATGAGTTGACATGTCTTCTCTATCAACATAATTATTCTTTTGAAGTCGGTTCCTTAGCTTAAAAGGGCCGTAAATTTTAGCGTTTTTTACGACCCTCGACCAACTACCCTCCACCCTCGACTTGCAACCCTCGATACTCGACCAAAACCCCTAATCTTGAGGGGTAGTGTGGCCGTCTTTCTTACATGCCTTTATTTACTAGGGGATTAGTGATATATAAGATTTATATTTTAAAAAATTGCACAATATTTTCAAAGATGTGTTTTATAGCATAGTAAAAAACATGCGTGAATGTTTAATATGATCTAATTCATATATATGTTGAAGCTTCGAGCTTTAGTTCACTTAGGCAACTGTATGGTTAAAATCCAATATAACTATCAGTTGTCTGTGTCCGTACTATGGAAGACATATCCGTTAGTAACTCAATCAACAATTTATTTGTTGCATTTGTGCAATCCATGACGCAATAGTACCTTCTACGTGCGGAAAATGCTAAATGTAATCGTTTTAATAAAAATACCCGTGTTTATGATTCAAAGAATGAGTTCAACAGACAGAGCACTTGTGTATTTATATCTTTATAAATGAAGACCCCTGATTGTTTTATTTACATTTAACCAGGCTTCAAAAGGTGGTTTTGCTATGATCCTTAGTCAAAAATCGAAAATCTTTTTCTGTTAATGAACCCACAGGTTGTGTCCGACTTAACACTTAGTAAATTTAAAATGAGACACGTATATTTGCGCAATCATAGCAATCAAAAATATAAAATCTCTTTCAACAATTACGCGTATATATGTACGTAATATGTCTAATCCAATAACCTTACTTGAAGTATCGACGACAGATCAGTTTCAGTCTCAGCTAATAAACGTAAATAAATGTATTTTATTAACCGTTTGTTAGTAAGCGATTAATCAAATTTCCGGCAGATTCCGTTGATTCCGTTAAATAGAGATGCCGATAAATAACGTATATGTTTTTAAATCTGTGTTTTTCCCACGGTTCAACTGCCGTGCAAGGTTAATTACCATACAAGCAACTTACGCTAATTCGGATAAGTCAATCAGTCATCATTTGAAGTTGAGAAAAGAAAGTAAATCCATCGGATAGTTTAAAGGCGCAGTGTCACCATCACGCAAACTTGAAAACATGTAAACTTCATGGACAAACTGAATATCACACACGTCAAAACTTGGACTAAATAGTGCGTAAGAAAACACGCTAATGTCTTACTATTTTAACATTTTCAGAATATTATTCCTTTCCTTTGCACACAAATATAATTTTAAAAAGACAACTATTAAGCGGTAATTTAATACCTGATGGTGTGCCTTTAAACGAGATTATATTATTATAGACACAGCTAGTGATCTTACGTTTATAAACTGAGACAAACATGAATTTGACGTCATCTGTGCGCTTCACTATTAGCGGTGGTCATTTGCTGGCGAGGGCATCGAAACGTCTGTCACTAATAACATCAACAACAGTCTTTCTCAAGACGACACTAACCTAGATGATCATTTTCACAAACAAGTACTAATCCTAGGTTCAAACCATTTTCTTACTCATTGTATTGTTGAACTCAACAGATATTTAAGGGCTCGCCCCATGATGCTTTGCATCTCTCTAGTCTAATATAGAGGAAACCCTTGCCACCTTTTGAAGATGATGGTCTATAGCTATCGTGTTGACATTGCCCGACATTCCTGCTCAGATTTTACTATATACATTTATCTGTGATTGTCGACTGTCCAAAGGTTTCCCCGAAAATCGCAAACTCCAATCCTAATGACTTATTTAACCCTATATAAACTATTGACCATCATGCTATTGTTTGAACTTTCGTCGTTGTAATAACTCATGTGCACTCTGCGTGGATATATAAAATTAGTCAACTCACCCACAGTTTTCTCTCTGCCAGAATAAGGATGGATAAAAATACGATTCGCAATCCCGCAAGAGCAGTGCGCAGTAAAAGACGACGATTCGTAATAGCTTCATCTTTGCGTATATATCCAGCGACGTGTTGTTATTACGACAGGATAAAGGAACTGCGCGGATGAGCTGACACAGAGGATTTCACATCGTGATCGGTAATATGATTTAATCATGAACCTCATTGCGCCGCCCACTTTGGCGGTCGGCCCATTTTTTTAATGATCGTTCTTTTCGGTGATACTTCGATGAGTAACGGCTCAATATTGAAGACGAAGTTTCGATCGAACGTTGGAAACACAGAGCTTCCAATTCTGTAGAGTCATATAATTTTTATAAAAAAAACCTTCGCTAAACTAAATACAATCGTAGATCTCCCACTGCATGCTTCCTTGGTAACCATACTGCTCATTGAGAAATGGGTAACTAGGGGGAACGCGGGCTGGGTATTGGTCAATATGTTCAGCGTGATCTTTTGTTTCAACACTTTGGATAACAAGCCAGTAAATTGGTCCCGACAAGAAAAGCAACATGTATTTTTATTTTTCCCAACTTCTGTTTCTGTCCCAGTTAACATTTTCAATACCATACAACACCAACACCACTCATATTGGACTAATCCTCCGAAAACATTGGCACCTAATCGAGAATGACCCACAACTCAAACTTCTATGGCCCAATACACCACTAATATGATACAAACGAAACAGGAACCTCAAAGACCAACTGGTACATTCTCGACTTGCACGATGACTTTACAATCACTTTACAGAACAATACTCAACCGAATGGCAAAACCACAAAAGAATGTTAATCCAATCAAAACTCAAGGACCCAGATCTACTAAAGTTGAAAAAGGACACAGATCCATGCACGTGCTGGGATAAGAAACTGGCTAAGACAAAGAAGAAATAATTATTATGAATAATGGAAATCAAATCAAACACAAATTTACGACCAACGATGGAGAAACATCAACGCCTTTCCTTAGTTAACCTGGAACACTAAACCATAAACCAAATAAATTAATCCAGTTATACTTCACCTCTCTAATCTGATAGGAAATCCACTTACAAACTAAAAGGAATTTACCTCTTTTAATTATTTTAATCACAATAATCTACCCTGCGAGCAGAGCCTTCTTTTCCATATTTCTTCGCTGAGAGAGAGGAAGAAAAGTAGGCTCTGCTGTATTCGTGTTTGGCTTCGTCCAAGATTTAGGACGAAGTAACCCGTTTAAGACCCGTTTAACCGGTTCTCGTTTTGTTTTCTGCTCTGATTGGGACTGGGTTCGAGATTGTAACCAAGCAACTGGCATGCATGCGCAATGAAACCAGTCACGAATACAGCAGAGCCTACTTTTCTTCCTCTCTCTCAGCGAAGAAATAAGGAAAAGATGGCTCTGCTCGCAGGGTAACAATAATCATACCAATGTCAAACCTTCAACAACTCATATACAAAATATATATATTTCGAACTTTCAATTTTCAGAGAATGTTTATCCAACCATAACTCAAGGACCTAGATCTACAATCTTGGAAATAATACCCGTAGACTTTTTGAAAACTATATCCAAATTTAAGAATACGTTATAAAAATATGCGTGTTCCTCCAAACTCATCCGCTTATTGCCCTAAAATTGCCTCCCCCTCTCCCCCTACACAATGTTGGTTAAGGTAAAGTCGATTTGCAAGTCATATCGTCGCGTCTAAATACCAACATTGTGTAGGGGGGGAGGGGGAAATAGTATAAAAATTCAAAAGTCTACGATTTTTTTTCCATGATTGTCTGAAAAAAGAGGACACGTAATCATTTTCTGAGATTAATTGAACGTGAATTTTCAATATACAATTTGAGGAATATATAGGAGCGTACATCAGGAATATAGTTCAGGGCTTGATTTCATTTTTTTTATGACGGGGACAGTTTTGGATGTCTGTAGACGATCTGTTTTCAGGTAAAACGTATTTTATTCAATAGGGTTCAGGTAATTTACTTGATCTGTCCAATTTTTAAACGTTGACGTGGTTACCTCTGAACAGTATTTTGATGGTAGTTATCCCACAATGGTAGCATTTTTTCATTTTAGATGGCTAAAAAAACTTGCCAAAAAGTATCTTTGGAACATTCTGCTCAAATAAGAGCTGCATACCAGCTGTCAAAAATTCGAGGGAAGACGCTTTTAAAAATGTTTCCCCAGTACTCTAAAGCTGCAATTTATAAGCACCCCAAGAAGCCACTAAATGGTGAGCCTGTTTTTGATAAAAGAAAGCAAAATAAAGGGCCATTCCGGTGAGAATCGAACTGACGACCCCGCGAATCTAGTGCGGCGCTCTGCCAACTGAGCCACGAAGGCCGTTGCTGAGAGCGTGTCAGGAGTTCTAGTATATATATAGTGGGGGTAATGCCGCACTAGATTCGCGGGTCGGCGTCAGTTCCATTCTCACCGAATGGCCTTGGAGTTGCATTTTTCGCATCTGGTCTCGGTTGTGCTTTAGAGATTTTTCTCACTCGTCAAAATCCTCCCTAATGATATCCTATAATATATTATCGAGTGAAAATGCCATATGTATATATATATATATATGTAATAACGTTTTACTTCGTAAACTGGATGCCTACGACTTAAGCGCGGAATCCTTGTCATGGTTCGCTTCTTATCTAAATCAGAGGCAACAAGGGAAGGCAACGGCCTCCGTAGGAATTAGGTGAATCTGATCAGAAAAACCGGAGGTTGGGAAATCTAGGTACTTAGATCTGTCTTGAGTTTACCAGACATTACCTAATTGGTAATGCTGATGAAGTGAATGGATATATTAAAGAGAATATTTGGCATTTACACTCAACATATATGGTTTTAAATACGATAATGACAATGTTAGAAAATTGTTATTTTTTATTTTAAAAATAGCTATTTATTCATGAATCATGTTAGAAATACCAGAAATAATGGAAAATGTGTAATCATACCAAGAGTTAAATTGGAAATAGCGAGGTGTGGCTTTTTTCATGAATGCATGCAGATGATGCCTAGTGCATGATTAAACTGCAGTAACGTTTAACTTTTACACTATTTTTCGATATTAAAGGGATATGGCAATATAAATCACGATCACTTTTTTTTTTACTTTCTTACTAGAAAAATGTCTTACGAACTGGAAGGCATCTTTGGCTGTAAAGAGTTTTCAACATCAAATGTCTGGTAAATGTTTATCAAACTCAAGTAGACCTTATCTAAACATTTGTTACCTGGCAGTAAGGGATTTTGATTGGGTTAGGATTGTAATTATAGGGTTAGCGTTTTAGGTTAGGATTATAATTAAGGTTAGTGTTTTGGAGTAGGGCTTGCAATGAATAAAATATGCGAGTGCGATGAATCACGCTCGCTAAATTATTGGGGGACATGGTGTGTTTTCTCTACAAAAACAGCGAAAATTGATAATATCTCAACAAATGGTTGATGTCAACTCAACGAAATTATTGGCATGTACCGCCGATTCAGGTCGAGTTATCCATACTAGAAAATAAGGTTCTTTAAATTGTAGTTGTAGTAATTTTCAGCAGCGGTATCCGAATTTGAGACCACGCACTATATTCTCTCCTCAAAAGAGCCATATTTTAATTGGGATGAGTGGATGGTAAGTTTGTTTTGCAGAAAACCATTTACCAAGCGTTATTTTGGTTACGCCATGCAAAAGTAATTATATTAATTAATTATTTTCTTTGGTATGTAATTTGTTACTTTTCATTGATGTTTGTTGAAATTTGTAATTAATTACTTTTCATGGCTCTAATTTGTAATTAATTTTAAAGTAATTTTGCCCACCTCTGGTGCTGATGATATAGCTCAAAATATTCTTTAAAGTTAAATTTGGCCCTCCTGCATACACATGGTCTGGTGTATGCCTGCTTGACTGCCAGAGCAGCAACAAAACGTTTTAACACTACCAATTGTTCTTTTTAGCGATTTACTCCTGCAGAACTTGCCAAGTGTTGACGAGACTTGTTCAGCCAGTTCAGGTAATTTTTGTTATACTGTATTTCCTTAATTAAGCCCCGCGGTGGCTTATTTATTTTTTATGGTAAGTCATCAAAAGGGGGCTTAATAGAGGGACGGGGGCTTATTTAAGTTGCTACGGTCAAAGTTAGAAAAAAACGAAAACTACAACCAACTGTAACCGATTTTCTATTAATGGAGTTACTGTAGACGGAAAATACAACATATCTTCACTTAATCAAGCGAATATATTATAACAAATTTACAAGTACTGCATTTTTATCAAAAGTACAAATATATAAGAAGAAAACAAACTTACAAGTATATGTATCAAAGGTGAATGTTAAAAGTAAACAACGGTTGTTCATCACCATCGGTGTCGATAAAAAGTTCATCGATGTGGGGGGGGGGGGGATTAATAGCGGACTTATTTTTATTTTTTGGTTAATGGAGTGGGGGGATTATTGGAAGGGGGCTTAATAGGGAGAGGGGGCTTAAGGTTACCGTATACTTTCAGGGGTGTCTCCAGTGCAAAGGATGTAGCGCGTTCGCATTACATCGCCGATACCTTAATCCTAATATCAAATTAAAGTTTATAAAATTTGCGACAAGAATATGCTAAGAATATGCTAAACGGACGTCGCGATCGCCTTCCACAAGCTATAACTCAAAGTGGTTTTTGTTTTTTTTGCAACCCGATTTTTTCCAGGGAGTTCTGATACAAAGCGCTAAAAACCGTGTCGCGGAATTCAATCATTCCGAAACCATTTACGTTGACCGCCATTCGTGTGCGTTAACTCTCGGAATTTATCTGTCAATTTACAAAATGTCGTATAACTTTTCACTAGAATCGAATATCAAAAAAACCCCGACACGGTTTTTTAGCGCTTTGTATCAGAACTCGGCCTGGAAAAAACAAACGAAAACCGCTTTGAGCTCGTGAAAGACGACGACGACGTCCGTTTAGAGAGATCGTCATTTGCATATTCTTGTAGCAACTTTTATAAGCTTTCATTTGATATTGCATGGGGTTAAGGTATCTACGACGTAATCACCGGACGCCATACATCCTTTAGACTGGAACACCACTGATGGTATACGGTAACCTTAATAATTATATAGGATATATGGTGAGTTTTAAATACATTTTAAAAGATATTTATAACTGGATCAAATTCGTCTGGCATAAACAAAATAGCATTTAAGGCTCTGTAAAACATTTGTTGGTGTTAATATATGTTCTTAGCATGGTGTCAACAGCCAATGAGCAAACTTATGCCTTAAAGTGTATATGACATGTCTACGATTAGCCTCTTATTTGAAAGAACACTTAAAATTAAAGAGTAACATCTTTTACAGTTTTTGGTTTCCTTGTTTCTTTTTTGAGATACTTCAGGGGGTTTTTATATGTAAATGAGACAATCTGCAAGGAACACACTATTTGAAATACGTTGTCCGCGCGATTATTTAAGGAATTCAATTGAAGCTTTCTACAGTGGTCAAGCTGATAAAAATAAAAAGCTGTACTATTTAATTATTTGAATATTAACGATACAACGTATTTTTCCATAAGTCTAAATAGTGTGTTCCTGACGTGACGTCACAGATTGTCTCATTTACATATCAAACAAACTGAAATATATCAAAAACGAAACAAGGAAACCAAAAACTATAAAACGTGTTACTCTATAAAGGTGACCTGAAGCGAAAATTATATGGTTTTTAACATACAAAACACATAAAATGACAACGGAACATATTTACAGTTTTTCGTTTCCTTGCTTCGTTTTTGAGAGATATTTCAGTTTGTTTGATTTGCAAATGCAAATAAATTTACGTCACGCATGGATAATGACTTATCGGAGATGGTCATATATCTTTGACGCTATCAACCACAAGACGTTCGACGCCAGAGAAGAGGCCCTACTCCAGGATCATGCTTTACCTGTGGTCAGAGAGGACACTTTGCCAGAGACTGTTCACTCCGTCCTCCGAAAATGCACCAAACGAGAAGAGATGCTACGAATGCCAGGGAATTGGACACTTCGCACGATACTGTGGCAATCATTTAAACGACCAAGGGCAAGGGGTGGCTCGAAAAGTCTAGGCGGGAACGCAGTTCGCTCCAAAGTAAGTTTTGATAATTTTAAGTCTTTGTCTGATATAATTCCTGCCCAGCCTTTTGTTAAATGCCATGTTGATGGCGTAGAAGTTAACGCCTTAATAGATACAGGTTCGATGAGAACCTTTATTAGTGACAAAATTCAAACAATTATCAATATGGAGAACGATAAATTAGACACCTCTGTATCAGAACGCTGTATTTCTATTACAGGAAGTAGTTTAAATATTCTAGGTCGCATGCCAGCTACAGTAAAGTTTTGTAGAAGTAAGAAAATCTACGAGGGAAATTTTTTAGTTAGCACAAATATTAGTTATGACTGTGTGCTAGGCTGGGATTTTTTCGTTCACAACAATTTAGATTTACGTGGGGAAATTTTGAAAGGGAATAGGTCGTACCGGTTAGTTGGGCCTCATGGGAAAACGTTGGTTGGTGCAGTTCACACACCCAGTAAAGGGAGCGTATCTGGGGTTCTTCAGGCAACTCCTGAGACTACTAAAACTCGTGGTTTCGACGCTGGCGACACAGTGTTCCTCGCCCAGTCTCATTTCAAGGCACCAATTTCTGTCACTTTAGAGGATGATGTGATCGTACAAGGTAGATCAGAAATGATAGTTGAGGGCTGTCCTTAACGACCACTTTTACGTGGCAACTGGGGTGGTCGCAAAACTCATGTTTCACTGTACATACTGTATCCAGCAGCACATTTGGTTATATTTACATGTAGTACCCATTGCCTTTCTTTCGCAAGAAGATTTCATATAATTAATTTACATGAAGTACAGCCTCCTACCATTACAGCCACAAAGGCCGTGGAACTAGGGGTGGTTTAAGAACAGGTGCATTTAGGGGGGGTTAAGCCTCCCTTCACAGAGGTATTTCTACAATCTATTAGCTGCGGTACTCAAAAAATAAACGTATCTGTTGTAAACATTGATATACATGTATGTACATTTTTTTCATTTGGTCAGAGGTTTATAATAAGCTCATTTTGAAAATTCAAACATTCAAAATAGAACCACCCTTCCCTAGAAAGCTTGGGCTACACTCAAAGGCGCAGGTTGGGGGGTGGGGGGCAATTGCCCTCCCAAAATATTTGAAAAAGAAAAATTCAGGCACTTTCTGCCCCAGGTCTACTTTCAAATTAAACATGTTACGTTGCCACTGTATCCCACACAGCAGTGCTGGACAATGTCTGGCAGCGTGGCTGCTGCCAGGAAATTTTTTGTAAACGTTGTTCGCAGGAAATTTTTTGTATCTTGCAGGAAATATTTGTCAGTTTTTTTAATCCAAGTCAAAGTTTAAAGATAAATGTCCTATTCTTCAAAAAATCGAAAAGCACCACAGTCATCACTTTTGATCGAATATCAAGTTTCAATATTATTCGATGACTTATCTTTCTATATTCTTGCCAAACCCAGCGGCGATTTGTAAACAATTCGAAAGCGTTCTGAAGGTTCATAACATGACCTTAACCTGTCCAAGTTTTGTATATCTTTGTGCAAAAATGACGCAATGATTTGTTCTAGAAAACAATGAAATATTTATCATTTCAGTATAGTGTTGCTGTTGCAGGCTGCAGCTGTCATTGTGCATTTGCAAGAATGCAAGCTGCTTTTATCTTATTCAACTGTTTCAGCATTTCGATTTTTGATGCTAGTACTTGTATTACGTAGTATTCAATTGAAAAAGTTCGCTATTTCAAAGTATGTATAGATACCACATTCAGATAAATTATGGTTTTGAGATACAAACTTGCAAGTCTGGTGGTATCACAACTGATAAAATTGAAAAATTCTGTCAGGCAGGAGATTTAATTAGGTAGGAAATCGTTAATTTAGTTTAGCAGGAAATATTTATTTTTAGATTTTGCTGCCAGGAAGAAATAGGACTGCCACACAGTATAAATTATGCTGCCTATCATAATGCTTAGCAGCCTTAGCTAGACCAGGCTAACCCTGGGTCCAAGCGTGGACACTGTCTAGTCTGTCTATATCAAACTGATGATATAAAGCAGTATGTAAATGCATATGATAGTTAATGTCCAGTTATATTTCTTTGTTTTAATGATACTAATTGGTACATACCTTTTCTACATGTCTTTTTCAATGTTGCATGTTTAATACGCGATTCCTCATAGGACATGGTCGCAATAGTTCGATGATGCTCCTTGCCATCTTTGTTCATGTGAATAGTGAGCACTTTTATATCAAGTTGTTCCACTTTCTTCTCCTCGATAAACTTAACTTGTTCTTACAGTAATAAGATATACGGTAATGTGCTCAATCCACCCACGTATTGCTCTAATATTCTGTTTACTATATAAATACTAAGAGTCTCACATATTCTTGCATATTTTATTTCGACTGCATATTTTATTTCGGCTTGGTTATTTCGGCATTGGAAGGGGATATAGTCCATTTTCCTGCACCGAAGAATTTTTGTAAGCGTGATTTGGAACTAAATAGCGATACACCAATCTTCGCGACGGCCGACGCTCCAATGACGCTAATAAAGTCCGGCTCCATCGACAGAGTAAACACTGAAATGATGAATATCAGATTGCGTTTCTTTAACTTTTGGAAGGTCAGTCCCAAGTCGTGTCAGATTCGAATGTCCCCATGTCCTCGTTGCTTCGCTGCTTTTCTTTGTGAAAACGTTAACGCCGTTTAAGCGCATTAATGAACTTATTTCTGTTTATACTATCACTATAAATCTTATAATACCCTTATTCAGTTTCCTGCGTTTCGGCTTCGTTTACGTCATTTAAAGTTTACGTAATACGATAATAGGTCTCTGCTGACGTGCTTCCTTCTGTGATATTGTGACATTTCTCCCTAACATTTATGTAAATAGTGTTGCCAGTTTTCGTTTATATTTGTAAATTAAATTTACATGAGTTATATGAAGTGTGTATGATGTGTTTTAGTGTGATTTTGGTGCTAAAATATAACGATATACGCTTTTCCCGACATTTTTCCCTGACGACAATAAAGTTAGTTTGTATCGTTTATTTATAGATGGTCGCAGAAGGGAGAAATGTCAGAAAACTTAGATATCTTAACGTGCGAGCTGCAGTAAATAGAGAATAACACGCCGCAGACACAAACAATGCACTTGAACGAAAAAGAAATTTAATTGGAGTTTTAACTTTGCATTTTACAACGATTTTGGGGGGAGAAATGAAGTGGGAGAATTGTGCCTTTGTTAAGTGTATATATATAAAAGAGGATATCAAGTAACATATCCTGTTTGTCTCCTTCTGTCTCTGTCTGTCCCTCTCTACCCGCTATCTCTCTCTCTCTTTCCCACTCTACCTCTCTCAATATCTTGTCCGATATCCCTTCTTTCGCAAAATTGGTTACTATTGATAATTGGTCAATTAAACGCTAATTATAACCAATTAGACGCTAATGTTGCACATGTATCTTTGTAAGTGGCACAGACAAATGATAAGGAATAGTATAGAACAACTTGGAACAAAATATGTTAGACGGGCACCAAAGTATTGCTTGCCTACACATCATTGTTCACCTCAGACAGTCATGGCCATAAAATAATTGGGAGTCTGGTAGCCTCGCACAAGAAAAACTATAATATATCGCCTTGAATCTTTACCTAACAATCTCTCCCCTCCCCCCTCCATCAATGTTGTTTCATTTTATACTTGGTGTGATATAACGACGAAAAAGAGCAATAGAATGGCAACATTGAAGGGGGGAATGGGGGCAACTTCGAATGCGTAGTGGTTTTTACGAACTGTCCTAGGGTTTTTGGCCATGATTGTAGCTCTTTAAAATTCGCGATTATTGTTAATTCTAGGCCATTTCGCAATTAACGATAATCATGAATTCTAGATAAGATGATATGATGGGGAGGCTCTGGGAAATGCTCTAGGACAATCCATTACCAATTTCAAAATAAATATGGGCCAGGTAACCACTAATCTCATTCCCGCGTCATCAGGGCTAAATCTCCTGATGATGATTGCAGTTTTACTCATATACAATAAAAACGCTCGAAAATTTTAAGCAATCGGAAAGCAGAAGTCTTTAGTGGTTACCTCTAAACCGGACTCTAAACCTAACCACAACCACCCGGAAACCATAAATCTAACCACAACCTCCCAGCAACCCGAATTAAGGTCGCCATTAGAGGGGGAAAGCTAGACTTGCCAATACGCGCGATCGGGTACTTCGAAATGGCGGCCACAATTTATATACAAGGAGTGGAAAAATTCAACAAAGATAATACACTCCTCAATAAAGAATTAAGGTAGAATTTATAATCGTGATAAAACCAAAAATTCTAAAAATTTATTAAATCGTGATGAAAATTTTGTAAAAGGCTTGTTTTAGACTAATTTAGCTCGTTTATTTTCCCTCGCATTTTGCTGGATCAATCTCGTACGCAGAGCCTTGGCCGAGTCGTCGATCCTTTTTCTTCCCGCGCGCCTTTTCAGGAGGGGCTGGGTACGAAAATAGGTGGTTTTCACTCTGACGTCACAAAATTCTCCTTTTGTTGCGCAGTATATCCTCTCAGTCTGTCAGTCAGTCAGTCAGTCAGTCAGTCAGTCAGTCAGTCAGTCGTCGGTCGGTCGGTCGGTCGGTCGGTCGGTCGGTCGGTCGGTCGGTCGGTCGGTCGGTCGGTCGGTCGGTCGGTCGGTCAGTCAGTCAGTCAATCGTCAGTCAGTCAGTCGTCAGTCAGTCAGTCAGTCAGTCAGTCAGTCAGTCAGTCAGTCAGTCAGTCAGTCAGTCAGTCAGTCGGTCAGTCGGTCAGTCGGTCGGTCGGTCGGTCGGTCGGTCGGTCGGTCGGTCGGTCGGTCGGTCGGTCGGTCGGTCGGTCGGTCGGTCGGTCGGTCGGTCGGTCGGTCGGTCGGTCGGTCGGTCAGACAGAGAGAAAAGCTGTCTAGTCACCTAGCAAGTTGTCTGCAGGTCGTCAGACGGGCAGGCAAGTGGGCATGCTGGCTAACACATCATGAAGTGGGCATGCTGGCACACATGCGGGAAGTTGGGTAGGTAGGCAGGTAGAAAGCAAGGGAGGCAAGCTCAACTTTCACGACACGATCGGAAATGGCGGCTGTCTAGGCTCGCGAAATACGGGCTGACCCGTATTAGCTACGCATGCGTAGAACGAATATCATGCGTGTAAACGTCATTAATACACGGCCGACAACTCACTTGAGCCAGCACGCACGTGGACTGCGAACTGGCCCATGAAAGTGGCCGATTTTCTATGCGGTTTCCGATCGTGCTAAATGTGAAAATATATCACTTACTAGATGATACAACTAATACTGAACAATATGGAAAGTCTGAAGTCAGCAGTGGTTCCAGTGGGATGATACCAAGAAAGATATGGGAAGGTGTGTTTTGTACATTAAAACACTCAAAAGAACAGTTACCATATTATGACCTATTCGACCTTTCGAGTATACCATAGTTGATAGAGGGAGATGGTTAGGAAACCCGGCAAACTTCAAATATATTGAAAAAAGAACCCACTTGGAGGTTGAACGGGGTTTGACCGTGCACAAAGTTTTTTAAAGCTCATTTGATATGGACAAACGACTGAACACAAACGTTTTCTATTGGAAGCACGGCTCGCACTATGTCATGATTTGTAATAAGTATTGGAATACGGAATACCTCGAACCAGAAGCCAAAACAAACACGTAGTGCCCAATCTCTTTTACACTGCTATCTTAGTTCGCAAAGGTAAAACAATAGTAACACAATAGAATTTTCAACCGTGACCGTGCACAAAGTACACAAACACCTAGAACAACGGATTTTATGAAGTTTCCTAACCATCTCCCTCAATCATGCAACTATGAGTATACCAAAGAGCCACACGACCCAGAGCGTTTGTTTCCCTGCGCGGCAAAGGCTCTGGGTACGAGTTTCGCCTCTTGTCTCTAGGGTTCTCTAGGGTATAAATAAACTGATTTTTTATCTGATTTTTCACAAATTAGTCAAATACGAACACTTTGTCAAGAAAGCACCAAGTTTATCTAGAACAAGTTTAGTAAAATACGTTTGCAAAAAAAAGAAAAGAAAAAGGAGGAGTCTACAACAACGGGGTATCCTGGGCAGTCACCCATCCAAGTACTAACCCCGCTCGACTGGGCTTAACTTCGGTGATCTGACGGGAACCGGTGCTTTACCAGTGACATGGTCGTAGACACGAAGATTAGTGAAAATTTAGGTTTTATACAATGTACAAGCATGGGTATCCTGGAGGGGGAAAAAAAGAGACACTTGGTAAAAAAAATTCTGGTAAATATTTTTAGCTGAGTAGCTACTAAATAAACAGTCGGGTTCTTCTGAACAACGTCAGATTCGACGGGGCCACGCAGAAGTCTGAGATATCTCTATTTATACTAATCCAGAATATACTGAAAAATTAGGCAACAATCAAAATAATACCCGATCACACATTTAAAGAAATAGCCATGGGAACATGATTTTCTTTTCAAGTGTATAGGAAAATTAAGCGTTCTGTTAACTGAAACCTGATACATCGAACTACATGTTGTTTTAATATATCGACCATACGAAGGACAATTAATTTGAACAGGCGTGCTAAGAAAACAAAGATTGTCACTGTAAAAGATGTACATATGTAGCCTACCTACTGTATATTCCACAGCGCAAGTGATCTCTATAGAAGATTTTTAGCTCAAACTTGGCACTCTTGACAAATGTGAAAACAGAAGTAAACTAATTCCGCTATTTAAGTTCGCAGGGAACTTCAGACCTTTCAACATCGCATTTAACATCATTCAACATTGTTGAACGATGTTGAATAATGTTGAAAGCACGAGTGGCCAAATGAATTCAACATCGTTCAACATTCATGAATGACAATTAATTGAACGCGGGCTACCACAAAAGCTGGAATCGACAATATCCCGCATGGCGCATGTCTCTGTTCAACAAAGTTGAATGAAATGTGGCCAAATGCGTTCAACACCTTTCAACATTTTGAGAACAATAGAAATGTTGAACGCGTGTTGCACGAAAATTTGAACATGTTCAAATTTCGTTCAACATCATTCAACACCATTCAACAACGTTCAACGTAATTCAACAGGGGTGGCCAAACGCTTTCAACATGCATGTTGAATTCAACAATGTTGAACGATGTTGAATGAAATGTTGAAAGCGTTTGGCCCAGCCTTATTAAGGCGGGGTATACTCAAAGGCAAAAATTCATTTTTTTAAATTTATTTGAAGCTTTAAACGCTAAAGAAACCCAGACTGTGTGTGTCCAGGTTCAAATTATTGTTCACTTGTTTATAGGCATTTTAACTACCTAGTGACTTGGTTTCCATGGCAACGCTATTAGTATTTTTTGTTTACTTCAACTTTTTGTCAATGTATTCCCCCTGGAAAGCAAAACAAAGTTAATGCTCTTTTTAAAACTTTTCAATGCGGTCGCTTGAAGAGAGTCGATAGTAGCGCAGGAAGGTGATGACGTTGTTTGCCCATCAAAGTTTTGCGTTGTTCTTGCTGTTGCTTGACCATCCGGTTTCTTGCATAACTCGCTTAACGAGAGCAGAAAAAAAAGTTCAATTTCAAAAAATTAAAGAAAACTCAATAAGATAAGATATTGTTTATAATGTGCAAATTTTGTGTTAGGGTGTGTTTACAGGTATATGGAGGCGAGTCAGCCTGGGCACCCAGCCAGACTAGCCCGCTTTACATGAGAAGGGCTAGCTAGCGTAGCCGGGCTGGCTTGCTTGTTGTGCTAATTGCGGTAAGTTATCAGTTCTGGCAAGACACGAAATCTCATTGTTTTTTATGAACTGTACATGAACAAGCAGAACTTATGAATTGTTAATACGTCGAAAAGAGCTGATAAAAAACGGAGCTTTTAGTACCAGTCCGGTGTGGCGGTCTGAGATTGTCATCAAAACGTTGTATTAGACTTCAAGACAGGAGGATATTGAGACTTCGGTTTCGCAAGATCGAAAACAAAGTGGCTTATTGCGCGCAGTCGAATTGTGAAATTCAATCCTTCTGTGGCTATGGTCATGTCGAAGTCATGCCGATTGCCGAACACATTGGATGTCCAAAACAAAATTTGCTAGATATATAGTTATTGATAGCGAGCATTGTTCAAGTTATATTAAAAAAGCTTTTTGTTCAACCTGAAGAAGTTGCCTTCACAATTAACGCGGCGCGTGAATTGTGAAGGCAACTTGACACGCGCCATTCGAACAACTGAATGTTGGTACGGAACCACGAGAACCGTATTAGTTGAGTGTACGTATGCACAAATATTAAACGTATTTATTGACAAAAGGTATCCTACGAAGATCCAGAAGAACTGTTCGAGAATCCAGGAACGCTTGCGGGTAATTTGTTGGACAATGACGCGACAATTGGTCGGGAAATTTTTGAATTTTTTTATTTTAACGCGGTCGGCCCGCTGACACGAGAATGGCTCAATGTCGCACATTTCTGGCCATGATATGGTTGGTTTGCTGGGATTGGGAATATTTCTTTAAACAATCTCGCTTGCACATCGCGCTAATGGGTTGGCGGCAGCATTTCTCTTCACTTGTTTTTGGTTGGCGGAGGCCCCGTAAGGCCTCCTAGGCAAGGTTCAGGCGCTACCTTTCTGGCTCATCCTCATTATCCTTGGGCTTCTGGCGTTTTTCCTCTCTCTCCAAGGACTCTAAGAAATCACGCAGCGCCTGCCCCCGCAAACGGTGTGTCCTGACTAGAGGCGGTGGTGGTGGATCATCCATAGCTATATCACGGGATCGCAACATTTGATGTTATGTATACAAGCAAACGCGGATTTGATTGTGGGACATGCCGGCAATGACAAACAAATGGCGACAACTGCGCATGCACTCAGGTGGGTCTCGCACTTTTTTGCTGATTCAGTGAACGCGCGAGAGCCACGCTTGTTTGCAAGGTAGCAGCCGCAACGGTACTTGCTTCGTGTATATTCAAAATCTTAATTTCAGCTAGTTTCAGGTTTTATACATGCATTGTTTACCAATTAACGTTTGATATGTCCACCCTTACAATAAGCGTGGGAACTGTTTTAACCATTAATTGTCCTTAGTCTTAATTTGAAATCATATCGTTATGTTGTTTTGTAATTCATAACAACCAATCAGAACAGAACGCTCAAATTTACACCAAGAGCCTTTAGCCGGCAGGGCACGCGGGGGTCTGGGGACGAGAATGGAATCCAAAACCTTCTTGGTTTATGTCCAACGAAGCAAAGGGAGATAAGAAAATGACGTCATTGCAAAATTCCCACAAGCCTTTTCGCTAATTTATTAATAATTGATTAATTATTGATTAATTCAGACCTTGTCTTATATTGGTTTTCGACTGCATGTATATTTGAGAACTAGGATTCCAATTTAAACGATATTTTTAAGAAATGATTGATTGAGAAATAGTTTAAAAAAAACAGCGTGACCTCTGGTTGACTCTAGAAGAAAAAGATGGTATGCTCAAAATTGGCAATGTTCGACAAACTGGCCCAGTCTGTATGGTACATGGTACATGCACAGCCTTAAAATGTTTGCAATCATTAAGTAATACAAAATACGTCTTTTTCCAACTAGTTCTGCATATATAATGATTGGGAAGAATTGA
Source organism: Paragorgia papillata (assembly GCA_035771165.1). NCBI lineage: Eukaryota > Metazoa > Cnidaria > Anthozoa > Scleralcyonacea > Coralliidae > Paragorgia > Paragorgia papillata. The sequence goes on from JAWNZC010000240.1 coordinate 49,920, forward strand.
ATATATATATATATATAGTTCAATCTATATATATATATATATATATATATATATAACCAGTAATACACGCGTTAGTTCAGTGCTTTCAGCTTGAAGTTGGTAAAGTTTTGTTTGTTTTTGCTGCGCACAAGCTGTCGTAATTTGTTAAACTTAGAAAACGTTGAGCTTGTGTACTCGATTACACTACATGTTCTAGGAATTTTTTAAAGAAAAATTTTGTGCTTGGAAATATAATATACATGCATTTTAAGACACAATTAGCACCAATTACATCATCAACAACAACAACAACAACAACAAAAATAAAAACAACAACAAACAATAACCATAACAGCAACATCAAAATCGACAAGAATAACATCAACAACTTATTTGTACCCATAAATAAAATAATTGAAGTCAAATAGATTTAAGTAATTTTATCCATTTCAAAATGGCGACTATAGCAGACACGTACAAGTCGTATCAAACACACACTGACAGAGAAATTAAATACTAATTAAATAAATATTACTAGACACGTAAATGCGTTGAATCTCGTTTTACTAAACTGATTTTTTGAAATAACAAAGCTATGTAATATCTTCGTTATTACATTTCGTTATTACTCATGACAATATTTAAAGCAGTATATTAGCCCTAATTAAAACTTAAAAGCTTAGCATACCGAGTGACTGATATTAAGAAGTCTTGTTGCATATACATACCACAAATAATGCAAGCTTAAACAGGTTTCCACGTATAATACATTATAATAGTGGATATATTACAAAATAATAAAACTATACCTTGTCCTTAGGAATATATCTTGTTCATAGACGTTGACAAAAATTTATTTCTTCGCAGCTAAAAACGAGCTGCGTGTGGGACTGTCCCTAATTATACGACTTGGCTGCGCTACGTCATTATTTTCAGCTTCTGCATTTGTGATAAACATGCTACATAAATTTCACACAGACAACACGTAGATAATGACGTCAGATACAATAATTAGGGACAGCCCCACATGCAGGCAATAGGCCCTTTCAAGGTATTTTCCGCCATCTTGCAGGGGGTGCAAAAACGTTGGGGCGAGCGCGCGGTCACATATGGCGTCTCTTGTTTATCCGTGTGGAGAAGCTCTATTCTTTGTGAAAATATCGGCTGTTTTTTTCTCGAAATCTTGTTTATTTGATGTTTTGGTCACGGATTTGTCGGAAAAGGTCTTTATACTCACTTGGGTAAGGCCATGGCTACCAAACAGCCCGAGGAAACACTTCAATATGACGATTTCCTAAGCTGGACGGTGACTTCGCTTAAAGATTTCCTTGCAATTCGGGGTTTAAAGCAAAGTGGGAAAAAAGCCGAACTTGTGGCCAGGGCATTTGGAGCCCATGAACTCGGAGTTCCAAAGAAGTTTACTCAAGAACAGATCTTCGAAAGCATCAAGAAAGAGTACGCAAGAAGGTTGAAGGTAAATGGTATCAAGACCGATCCAAACACGCTACCAGATGATGCTTGGACAGACAATGTGCAAACTTGGCCAGAACTTGACGACGGCAAATTATTTAGTTATATTCTGCGTGTGAAAGCTGTAGATGTCGACTATATTGGCAAGTATAAGGACCAAAAGGCGTATTCTTATTGGATGAGTGGATTTGTCGACACAGTTTATGCTGCCAAATGTGTCTCAGACAAGAGACTGACGTTCCTGAAAGGCAAGGTCTGTCCCTCACAGAGGCTAACGAGATGATCCACACAAGGTTTGGGTATGTGTGAAAGATAAAGAAGATTGCAGAGTGGTAACATCCTGGTGTACTTGTATAGCAGGCACTGGTGAAGTGTGTAACCATGTCATAGCACTGCTATACAAGGTTAACTATGCCTTCAAGAAGCAATACATTTCACCTGCCTGTACTAGTGTTCCCCAAGGGTGGAATCAAGGGACAAGAAAGGAGGTAACACCAAACAAGCTAGAGAACTTAACTTTTCGGAAAGATAAGAAGACGAAAAAAGAGAGTGGGAGAAATCCTAGCATGGACCAGACATTGAGAAAACAATTTGATCCCCGTAAGCCTGATGATAGAGTTATTTCTAATGAGCAAGTTTCATCATTGTTGAACAATATAAAGAAAGTTGTACCTTCTGCCTGCATTCTCCATTCAGTTGAACATGCTAGAGACGATGGTCTTCCTTTGCCTTTGACAAAGAAAGCTTCTGATTTCATGTCATCGGCAGATATGAAGAGCAAACCTTTGGAAGAAGTTACCCCGTTGTTCATTCAGCATTGCCAAATGACACCACAGCAGGTACAGAGGATTGAAGTGTCAACAAGAGGGCAGCATTTGAACAAAATATGGCAAGAGCAAAGGACTGGTAGAATCACTGCTTCAAATTTTCACCGGGTTTCCACCAAGACTGACAGTATTATGAGCAGTTCAAGAAAGAGTTCAAAGAAGCCTCAGTTCACCCCATTGGTGGCCCAACTTCTGTACACACCTGAGGATATCTCCCACCTCCCACAGATTTCATGGGGTGTTACCCATGAAAAAGATGGCATTAAGGCTTTCATGTCTGACATCGCAAGTCAACATGAAGATGGCTTGCAAGGATTTCAACAGTGCGGGCTGTTTATTAAACCTGGTCATCCTTACCTTGCTGCTTCTCCAGATGGCCTTTTTAAATGTAGATGCTGTGGTCCTTCAACTGTCGAGGTAAAGTGCCCATATTCTGTCAGGATGGAGAATATTCTGGAGAAAGATGTGTATCAGCGAGTGGATTTCCTTGAAGATGACAATGGTCAGCCAAGGTTGAAAAGAACTCACAAATATTACACCCAAGTGCAAGCACAGATGTGGGTATGTAATGTTCACCATTGCTTTTTTATTGTATGGACTGAAGGTCACAAATCTTTTTACGAAAAAATTGAATTTGATCCTGTCTTTTGTGAAAGGGTAGTCACAAATTTGACAGTGTTCTACAAGTCCTATGTGTTACCATGTTTGCTGGGATACCGGGACATTTTTCAGTGCCCAAAATGTGAGAAAGTCATTTTGGAGGAGCAAGAGATAAACCAGGTAGCTCATGAAAACAGTGTTTGCTGTGACAACTGTGGTACATGGTGGCACTTGCAATGTGCTGGTCTGACCACTCAATGTGCAGAAACATTGGATTCATGGCTGTGTTTTGGTTGTCTCGTTGACGCAGCAGCTACTGGAAATGAAGAGAGTGATGGTGATGAAGAAGATGGTGGTGGTACTGCTGGAGATCATGATATTCCTAGTACATCTCAGGATGCAAACAAATTCCACAACGCAAGGTAACACATGTTCTGTCTGTTTACTAGACAGTATTCCTGTTGGTGGGGAGCATGTTTGCTCAGTATGCAAAAAAGCTGTCCATGCATGGTGCAGCAATCATGAAGACATAACAAGCTCTGCAGATTTGATCTGTAATTATTGTTTTACTAAGTGAACAAAACTAATCAATGGACTTTAGCAAGAAATAACAAAACACAAACTGGTCTATTATAAGACTATTATTTCTTATTCTTGCTTTATCTTTATATATTGATCTACCGGTATATACAGTAAATGATAACTTTTGAATTAATGGTTTAAATTGCAAAGTAAATTATTATATGTGACATATATACTGTTTTCCTGGTACAGAAATAATTGTTGTTTTGTGTCACTGATTGACCAAATAAGATACACTGTACTGTTATTTACAAATATTGAAATTGTCTATTATTTAGTATGTAATAACTCAATAACAAATGGGCTTGTTTCACTGCCCACGTGACCCTGATCTGGCCTGATCTCTAGTCCTGTAATTGGTTGGTTAGCATTTGAGGGCAAAACATTTTCCCCTCAAATTCTATAACTGACCAATCACAATATGGCAGAGGTCAGGGTCACGTGAGGGGTGAAACAAGCCATTAACTATTATATACCTTTAGATAGTACTTGTTCATATAAAAAGGGCTGTTTATTTCACAATACATTGAGAAAATCCCTATTTCGGTACAGGTGTCATGTGTTTGCTGACTGGTCAAAGCTAAAGTGCCAGTAGCCACTATTTATGTTATTATTTCTTTACCTGCAATAATGGAAAATCAATCGTGCTATCATAACATGAAGAAATAGACAGCCATTTATATACCAGTATATGTATTGTTAAATAATTACCGAGAGGATATTACATAGTAGCTTGAAGATACAAATGTTATCTTCTAGTGATGAAAACAATATTTTACAAATGAATGTAACCAATGAGTAAAATATTGTTTTCATGACAGGAAGATAAAATTCATATATTTTATAATAAGTTGTGTCTTAAATGTATGTATGATGTGATTACATCAGGCTATGAAACACACGTGTGATGTCAGTCTTATTTTATAAAAGAAATGGAAAAGAAATGCCCTTATAAACATGGGCAACCATTTTAATACAATAAAACAATTCTACATGCAAAGTGGAGGGAGAAGGTTGCATAATGCACTACATACCCTAACAATGTCATCAGCCAGGGGGAGGAGACTAATGGGCAATTCATGTTTCAGGACATGGAAGACTTTCATTCTGCCAATAGCTTGCTCAACATATATTCTAACATTTGCTATGCTAGATGTCTTCCTGACATCAGATGGAAGCATCTGCATTGATGCAGCTTTACTGGGTGGGATGCACAAAGATACCATCCTCATCATCAGTTCTTCGCGTATCTTAAACCCCCTATCAGCCATCACTTCATCATATGGTTCAAGGTAATCTAAAAACCCACTGTCCCTCACAACAAATACATCGGTTGCTCTACCTCCATATGCTGGAGATACATACGAAATGGCCCCATTCGGTGTGATGGCAACTAATACTTTAAAAGTATAGTGGTGCTTGTACTCGCTCCACATTGTTGCTGCCAGATCTAATCCACTTGGTGTTTCTGTGAAGCACTCGAAGCAGTCAATAATGCACCTTACTTTAGGGTAGAGCTTTCCAAAGCAACTGGGCAGGGTTTTCTTTATTTGGTAACGGCTTGGCCAAATAATCAGAACAGAAAGTTCCTTTGAGCACAGTTTGACCCAAGTTATAAATATGCTGCTTGCTGTGGCTGATGATATATGGAAACGAAATGCCAGATCTTCGATTAAAAGGGCAAGCCTCAGCTTCATCAAGGCAAGAAGAAATTCTTGCTCCAATCTTAATTTTCGTGGTGGCCCCATTCTGGTATCACTTCGGCCAGCAAACTGCTGAAAAGGTGATGGGCGTTTTTGGGTTTCTTTTTGGGTTTGTTTTGACCCTCTCCAATATTGCATGTTCTGAGCTTTGGGCAGAAGATATTCAAACAGACACTTAAAGGATTCTGTAGAAGGTAGGCCAGTGTACAATTTTACCTCATATTCTCTTGTTAACTGCTCAAATCTCATTGGTATGGTAAAAGAAGGATCTTCGTCGGTATCTGAACCGTCGGATGACTCCCATTCTGTATCTTCGGAGTCACTGTCATCATCATCAATGTCCATGGCCAAGCTGCGTTTTGGGTTGCGCGACCTTTCCTGAGTTTGCTCCTCAAGCCGATTTCTTTTACGCTTTTTCGGAGTGCTGGAGTGGAAATGTTGAGACAGGGTCAGGAACACTGATGGGTAGTCTGTTTCGGGTTTATTCGGAGTTCGTTTTCCAAGAGGAAAATGATTTGAGCAGACAAATGTTCCCTTAGCACCTGTATGGGATTGAAGTCGCTTCTACTCTTTGCCACCTGCTTTCGCCAAATTTCTGCCAATTTTGCGTCCTTGGGCCACTTGTGAAACATCAGTTTTTTCGACGTGAGATCTTTTTACAATTAAATCCGTATAACGATTGTCGTTGTCGCAATATCCAATCGCACAACGTGCATTTTTTGGCATAGTAAACAGGGCAATGAACCTTGACGGCCATATGTAAATTATAAGTGACCGCGCGCTCGTCCCAATGTTTTTGCACCCCCTGCAAGATGGCGGAAAATACCTTGAAAGGGCCTATTAAACAAAGCTTGCCAGAAAATTTTTGACTTGTTATCTTCTATAATCACGCCATACTAAGGTAAGTTATTAAGCGCTATAAGCAAGTATATATATATATATATATATATATATATATATATATATATATATATATATATATATATACATACAATATAAAGCTTTGTAAAACAATTGGCAAAGTGCTCGATGGCAATCCAGAGCATATTAAAAAAACGGCACAACTCGTAAAAATATACAGCGATATATATATATATATTACAAATGCGTTACGCATGTAGTAGATTGAAGAGTGCTCAACAACAGGAGTTTGGTAGAGCGAAAGGCCTGGCCAAACGCTTTCAACATTTCATGCAACATCGTTCAACATTGTTGAACGCATGTTGAACATGTTCAAATTTCGTTCAACATCATTCAACACCATTCAACAACGTTCAACATCATTCAACAGGGTGGCCAAACGCTTTCAACATGTTGAATCACGGTTGAATTCAACAATGTTGAACGAAGTTGAATGAAATGTTGAAAGCGTTTGGCCAGGCCTTAACAGTTTTGAATCCTAAAATTAAATGTAGTACATGTAGACTACATTTTAGGATTCAAACTATATATATATATATATATATATATATATATTATTTACAACATGAGCGGCCGTACTGTATCGGATATACAAGCTCGAGCCAAAGGCGAGAGATGTGTTTTCCTCATGAATTATTAATCAGTTTTAGATAATTATATATATTATTCGTCGCTCCGTCTGCACGAAAACCTCAGGCAAATACTTTCCCATACAGACCTCGCACTCGGTTAATAAGTCCTTAATATATATATATTCTAGCACAAAAAAATGTACTTGGCCAGTTTATGATGTATTTAGGTTTCTTAAAATCATTAAAATACATGTATATAATAATATGTTGTGAAATATCATATGACTGCAGGAAGCTAAATGACTGCAGGAAGCTAAACTTCCGGTTCCAAGAATTCGAATGCAGTGAAATTTACAACGACGACGAAGCCTGTATCTTTTCTTGTAGATGATCTGCCTGCCCGTGTCGTGTTCGTGTGCTAGTCTCAGTACTGTTAAAGAGTGAAAGCAATTGAGGTATATGTGAGTCGATCACTACTGAAAGACATAACTGCAGTTTTGTGACAAGTAGGTATCCGTTGTTACATATTGTATTCTGCATTCATAATGTTTACTTACACATTCATATAATTGTAGCATATTTACAAGTTCATTCTGAGCTAGCTAGAATTTCTATTGCTTAAGCCACCAATGCTTTATTACTAGTATATATTTTCATTTTCTTTAAGTAAAATAAGTAAAAATATAGTGACACGACGATTTACGAACGAGAGCGCGGCCCTGATCGCTAAAATTCAAAATGACACGTCATCATGTTTTAGAACTAGTAGAGTAACAGTGTAGATTAGATTCACACACTACTTTACGGTCAAAGTATGCAGATTTGAATTTCTAACGAGACTCGTGACTCGGCTCATTTGCTACCCTGCATCCCAGAGATTTTCTCTGGAGAACCTCGAGTAGGAAGTAGTACAATTTATAAAACAGCTCCAATAGAATTATACCTGTTCTCGATAGAACTTGCCAAAATTCACTGAATAACAGATAAAATATTCCAAGGCTAGTCGTCGGGTTTTAAAACATTTATTTTGTACAAAAAAACCTATAAAACTGTCCTCGACCGAAGGCGCCAAGTATGTCCTCGTTCCAGTCTTTTTGGCTGTTCTTTAGAAATTGACGTCATCTGCTACACGGGGGGTCAACGATGGACAAAAACTTAAAATACATTTAACTTTCAGAAACAATACCCACTTCAGAATTTGTTCACCCCTCTGATTGGATAGTCTAAGTTATATGGTTGATTGAACTAATATTAGATTAGCCAATACAATTTAGAGTTGAATATGGCGTTGAAGTACATGAAAGTAAGGTTCATACTGCTTCATACGGGACATTGTTACCCCATTCCCAACTCCACTGCCTAACTTATAAAGATTAGAGAATCTGTACCAGAATGAGATTATTCAACAAAGCCAAACATTTATGTATTTTATGTATTTTAGCCATGTCAAACCCGACGAAATACGACCATGTAGTCAAATTTCTGCAACAAAACTGAATGTGTATGTTCTTATAATAACGTTAATTGAAAACAAAATTCTGAGAATTGAACAAAAGCGAAAGCAAAAGAAATCTAATGAATGTTTCAGTATTATTTTTCAAATAATGTATTATTTGAAAAATAATACTGAAACATTCATTAACTTTCTTTCGCTTTTGTTCAATTCTCGTTCGCTCTGGATTATTTTCATTCAAGAATTAAAAGCATTCAATTGAAAGGTATGTGCTATAATCCAGCTTCGTTTTCTATGAGCGATAGTCCTACAAATAGAAAACTTGTGCTCGTTGTTAATTAGAAGATGCGTCTCCCATTATCTTCAAATAACATGCCGAAAACAATACAGTCTTTAACAGGTGCGTGTAGACGCGTTAGCAACCAGTTATAATTAAAACTGCAATTTACTAACGCAACAATATTAGAGATATACAGCTTGATGATACTTACATGTGTACATTATTCAGTTTTCAAAATTTGTAAAATTTGATGCAAACCTATATTTCTAGGTTTTTACTAAAACTAAATATATAGCAATTTTTCCAATGCATTTAATTTTAAATAAGAAAGGCTATAAACACGTAAGGAACTCAAGTTATACTTTTTTGAAATCTAGAAATACATAATTAAGCCACGCCCGAAAACGTTTCTTCGTTTGTATTAAAGTACATAGTATATTTTCTATGAGAAACATACCATTCAACTTGGGAAAAATATTATGGTATAAGTCAGGGCATCCATTGTATACAAAAGCTCTGAGATAAATTTGTACTGTAGTTATGGGCGCGGTTGAGCAGCGGGTGGAAAACAAGTCTATTATTTTAAACCGCGATCAATCCATATTATATATGGTTTTAGCTATTGTGAATTCATATTCTGTATAGCCTGCAACAATCGCTGCGATATATAACAGAGATAGAAAAGTATATACAATTTTAAATATTTTATATTTGCCTGTTAACTGGTTCTTATACACTAAAATAATAATAATAGATGGTTATATCATCAAGTGACGTTTAGTACTTAGAAATTCGTGCAACGAACCACGGAACGAACGTTGTGGGTACTCTCTTATGGCCCGTTCATATGAGGCGGGCTAGCCTGGTTACTGGGCTGATTTTATATCACGAAAATCTTATTACGACTATTTGAGAAAAGCAAAATCACATAACGAAGCAAAATTGGGTTTGTTTTTCTGTAGGTATAGCACACGGAGTATTATAATTCCTTTTTGTAGTCAAAGAAAGATTTTCGTGACATAAAATCAGTCCGGTAACCGGGCCAGCCCGCCTCATATGAACAACCCCCTAATTGTTTCGCCGGCTACGCGACATGAGCAATTAATCCGCAGAGATGCAGCGTTTACAGAATTTTAATAAAGTTTACTTTTCGAAACAATTTGCATATTAACTAAAGATTATTATTTATTAACCCTTAGTGTACCATACAGGGGTTTTCCTATTGACGACTAAAATACTCTGGCGTTATCCAGATTAAAATTATACACTAGAGTATGCGCTTGGTACTAAAAGGTTTAAAAACATAAAATCCCAGGTCAAAATTCGTATATAGTTCAGGTCTTATAGTAATACAGTTAAACCTAAAGACAGCAAATTTCAATCATTTTGCACATTTCACATTGCGATCTATTGTCATGTATCAGCATGTTATTAATTTGACCTTCAAGTTACATCGACACGTATAGCTGCCACTCTTATTCCACAAATTTGTTTGAAATAAGTTTGTTTGAAAGCATCGAAGTTATAATGGCAAACTTGTAAGTTATTTGTCATTGAACGGATGGATTCTTTACTGAATGTTCTGGATGATTGCATCTTGCAATTGAAGTCACACCATTATATATGTTAATAACGTTTACTTAGTAATAACCGAATGATGAGTCTTCTGTAAGACAAGCATTGAAAATAAATTTTTGAATAAATCATTGGTAAAAAATCAATTCATTCTCTATCGTTTTTCATAGCAGAGCTTTGCCTAACATACGACAAAATACGAGTTAAACTGAAACAAATAAAAACATAAATAAATTATTACAAAGAACTTAGAACTCAATTGAAATAAAATATATTGTTCATGATTATTCAAGCGACATTCCTGTTATCCATGGTTTGTTTGTTATTGTTTTTTTGCTAGAGACGGTCAAACCATTATGTCTGGTAACCAAATACCCCAAGTATCAGCTGCCACAAAGGTCTCGGACGAGTACAGTGAAAGTGAAACTGAAAATCATTTTCCTCGTTTACATGAACAGTTTCTGGTCTTCAGTTGTTATTTCAGCATCATAAAAGAGCAAGGTAAGCAAATTATTATATAACTACATCAACTATACTTCAAATACTGGTAGATAAACCTTCTGTATAACATACTGCCTAATATGGAAACCAAAGGACTCTAAGATTCAGAGATATATAACTATATTAACTTTAAAGTTAAGATGTGTACATAGTGTGGTCTAATTATGGTGATACAAAGAGCATGATAAGGAAATTCTTATAACTACATCAACTTTACTTCAAATACTGGTAGATAGACCTTCTTCTGTATAACATACTGCCAAATATAGAAACCAAAGCACTCTAAGATTCAGAGATATATAACTGTTAACTTTTAAGTTAAGATCGATGTATATATATATTGTATGACTTAATTATTGATAAGTATTTGATAAGTGGCTCCCATTCCAATAATATAGATAAGGGCAGGAAATAGCAAGATCACTTGTAAACTTAATATAGGCCTACTTTGGTTTTATTATACTCTGCTTTAATAATAAGTACTTCAATAATGAGTATTCACTATTATAGTCATTGGAAATTTATTCCATATGCTTTGTACACAGGAAAAATTGGCGGGAAGATGCAGTTGTTCCTCTCAATCTATCGAGTTCATGGTTATGTATGGTTTGCCTTATAAATTTCCTTGAATGTATCTTATAGCATCTTAAATGTACTTTTAGTATGCGTTTATATGTGCCTATCATGCACATTGTAATAACTCAGATAGTAAAACCTCATTTATCATTGGGAATGAGATTTAAAGTGCCATTTCTCATTACAAAATAGATGGCGCCTTCACAACATTCTTCAATCGGATCGTGGGAAAAGAGATCAAGGAAATTCACACTTTTGTTCGAGAGCAATCCGATAATCCCAGTGGCCAAAATTGCGTCTTTCTCAGTTTGACGTCATTCCCCTCTACATTCATTATATTGAATGAAGAATCACGTGGTTTTACTGCAAACGTGTGCAGTCGAGAGAAACCTCGTGCAGACAAGGCTTTGAAATGGATATCTCGTCTCGCTGAAGATTTTGGATACGCCTTGGAAAAAGTTAACGAAAAAGAATCCGTGAAAAAACTCGACGAGGCAACTGCTGTTTCTAAAACAGTTCAGAATTGTGCCTCAGCCGAGAAACATTGCGTCCAGGAAGACAAAGTGGTACTACCATCAGGTATTAGCAAGAAAGTCAGAGAAATCTGTGCATATTTCAACGAAATGTTTAAGTGTTGTATCTCTCGTGAAAATGAAAAATCAGAAAGCGAAGCTTATGAGCCAGCCAGCAAGAATGACGAAAATACTACTGGAGAAAGCCCAAGAAAATCCGACGAAAGCACTTCTGATTCTGATTCACTTGCTTCTCAATCCAATGTGAACCAAGATAGCAAACAAGGCTCAGATGGCGTTCGCAGAAATTCAAATGAAGCAGACACGGAGGGAGGATCTGAGCCGCGCTTCAATCAAGCAGAGCGACTTTATCCAGCAAATACCGTACCAACGGTTTCATCCCCTTGGGAAAGCTTACTGCAATTTATCGCTCGTAGCTTGCAGTTTGAAGAAGTGACCAAACTCAAACATTGGGCAAAGAAAAAGTTCGACATGGGCGCCGTTTTGGAAGAAAAGACTCCGTCACAGGTCTTACAAGAACTTGATGAGAGAAATGTAATAAGTTCGACAAATTTAGAAGAGATTAGGGACTTTTTCCAGGATATTTTGCGTTTTGATTTGGTTCACATGATCGATTGTTTCGTTGAAGGAAATTACAATCTGTTTTAAGACTGGTGTTTCTTGCCCTCAGAATGGTAACGACAACGCTGGCGTTAGAGCACCACGATTAGAGAGAGAAGAAGATCAAGAAACGTCGGAAGTACTTGCGAATAGCAACCATTCCAGTAATGCAAGTCGCCAACCTCAAGGAATTTCCAAGAAAAGAGGTAAAAATTTCTAGGCCTTATACATAACTAAGATGTACAAATAGCAATATATTATAAAACAATTAATCTAGACGTGATTATAAAAAAGATGGATGATCGAGAAAATCCGTAACCTAACTTAGGAATCTGGTTTACCGCCTAACTTTTTGGAAAAACATATTTGGAGAGGACTGGAGTCTGGACGAGTCATTTTGAGTCATCCCTTTTAACCTTGCCTGTCAAAGTCAGGTCAAAGGTCTTCATTAAAATGCTTAATGTACCAAGGAAACAGTTAATAATAATTGTAAATTATAAAATGAGAATTACTTTTAACAGGAGCAGCAAACACACCAATGAAAAAAACAAATTTTAGCAGCAGAAAACCAGCCGACCAATTCGGTTCGAATGGGAAGAAGCTGTCCAAACTGTCCACTTCTCAGCAAAGTAACCATGGTAACAATGATGATGAAGGTCCGTGGTTATGCAGTCATTACAAGAGACGATGTCAAGTAAGGTTTGATTGCTGTGACCAGTATTGGCCATGTCATCGTTGTCATAACAATCAAAGCAAGTGTGGTAAAAAAAAACTAAAATCCCGCGACACCACATCGATCAAATGTACGCAATGCGGTACAGAGCAACAGGTAATTATATGTGGAAATTGACTAGCAATTGCCGCATCACATAATACAGTCTGAACTGAGTATAGTTCGATATTGACTTGATGAAACAAGTATGTTCCGAAATTCAGTATTAAAGTCATATTCCCTCAGCCTTCTCCAACCTTGACCATGTAGCTCAGTTGGTAGAGCCGTCGAATCCATGCAGCCGTGGTCAAGTAACTTTTTTGCTTGCCCGGTATGGTTTCGTTCACCCGGAGAACCTTAATCCTCATTATATATACCAGACCATCCTTACATTCCGATTGGTCAAAAGGAGTGCAGTTGTACCATTAATTACAACACGATTGAGTCGTTTTTCATAGGTACTTTAAGTGATAAATCAATGTAGATTAACACAGTAAAATTAATTCTTTTTTCAGTTTGATGAAAGTTCCCAATATTGTTCGAAATGCAACCTGAAGTTTGCAAATTACTTTTGTGTCCCGTGTAAACACTTGACTGGGAATGACGATTTTCCTTACCATTGCACCAAATGTGGTATATGCAGGTATTTTTTAAATTTCTCTTTTGAGTTTTTCTCCGATAGTTACAATGCTATTAAAACGTTAAATATAATTATCCAACATTAGTCATTTACATAACTCAGGCCTGTTGCCAATTTATTTGTCTATGTACGGGGTTTGCCTGGTTAGGACCTCGTGCCCGTTCCCTAGCTCCTTATCAATCTCACCTTTTCGTTTGTAATGTATTGTAATCTGTTATTATTGTAGTGTTGTATTGCTTAGTAAGTTTGATTAAATTATTGTTGTTATTATTATTATTAGTGTTGTTGTTATTATCGTTGTTGTTATTTTTATTATTATTATTATTACTATTGTTGTTGTTGTTGTTGATGTTGTTGTTGTTGTTGTTGTTGTTGTTGTTGTTGTTGTTGTTGTTGTTGTTATTATTATGGTGTCTATATTGTACTGTTTTAGGTAGCTGCAATGCCGAGGTCATCCCATGACCTTAACGCACTAGCATTGTCTATTTAATGGAGAGTGTTCGCCTCAGGATGTGGGCACTTCCTTAGAGGACGATTTTCTGGACCACTTGTACTTTTACATCTCCCGGGATTTGGATGATATATTTTCCCAGGCCTTTCTTAATACGTCCGAGTGCCCCAACTACAACTGGAACTTATGTTTGTCTTCATTGTTCACATCTTTGTGACTTCCATTTCAAGATCCTTATACTTTGACAATTTCTCCATTTGTTTAATTGACACATTCATATCAATTTATTATATTATTATTATTGTTATTATTGTTGTTATTATTATTATTATTATTATTATTATTATTATTATTATTATTATTATTATTATTATTATTATTATTATTATTATTATCTCACGGGAGATGAGTTGCGTCCTGACCTTCTTTTAACCATTGAAAACAAATATCTTTACATCCTTGAGCTCACCGTCGGATTTGAGTCCAATCTTCACCGCAACGCCACCCGTAAGAAACACAAATATCTCGATTTAGTTAACGAAAAACAAAGAAACTATGAAAAGGTTAAGTTCATAAATCTATCTCTGAGTGCACTTGGAATTTTCGGACAGTCATCAATGGATTTCATTGAAATGCTAAAAGACTTTAAATTCGACACTCCCTGTAGAAAGTATATCGTAAAGAAAATCATCAACATATCAATAAGAACCTCGTATTATGTATTTTGTCGACGAAACAAAGAATGGAATAACCCAAAAACTAATGACATTCTCAGATTTTTATTCTCATGTAGCATCAGTTCGAATAGTCAGTGGTAAACTACCTGTAAGAGCGAGGTTTATCATTGTAATTTCTACGTTTAAATGATCAATAAATAAAGTTTACATTATTATTATTATTATTATTATTATTATTGTTACTATTACTATTATTATTATTATTATTATTATTATTATTATTATTATTATTATTATTATTATTAATATTGTTACTATAATTATTACTATTTGACCCAGACCTGATTCGGTATAAACATGCTCACGAAATTCTTACATTTTTTTTTATAGATCCTTACAACGAGTAACAGTTAATCCGAATATATATATATAACTATCTTAATGTAATTTTTAGAATTCACGGCGACCGTTCATTCCATTGTGATGTTTGTGGAGTTTGTTTAGATATCAAGCTGCAGAACAATCATAAATGCCGCGCAGGATCTGCTCATGACGAGTGCTGTATTTGTCTTGAGGTCTTGCATTATTCTTGAGTTCTTACATTATTATCAACAATATTTTAATTAATTACATTAGCACCGGGAAGATCGTAGCTGATTTTTGTTACCTTTCCTATTTTATTTAGGATGCATTTACTGGTTGTCAAATTCTTCCATGTTCTCACAAAGTTCATAAAGAATGTGCAACTTTGATGCTTCGCAGTGGCATGTAAGTAGGACATGATGGTTAAATTGTATATTGTAGTAATTAGGTAGATATTGGGGTATATCATGGTGGTGGTTGGCTGACCGCAGTCGGAGGTAGCCAGAAGGCTCCTCTTTCGCTGTCTACGTACCCTAAGGCAGGGATGGGCGCCACTCCTTTCCCAGATGGTGTTGGTTTTGCGGAGGGAGGAAAACCGGAGAACCCGGTGAAAAACCCTCGAAGCACAGGAGGGGATCAACTAAACTCTACTCACATAGTCCAAGCTCGAGAACGGGGTTATTCCCAGACGGTCACCCATCCAAGTACTATATAGTAACCCCGTCTAACCGGGCTTAACCATTGGTGAGAGGCAGCGCCTTAACACCCGTACTCCCCTTCAAATATATCATATTTAGTCAGTTCTGATTACTAAGAACGGAGCGCTGTTTTTCCTTCTTATGACCAAAGCCACAGTGTCACTAGGATGCAAACTTGGCAAAAAAATCAAGGACAAATTTAAAATTATAATATCAGTTTATCACACTTTAAAACTTAGACTAAATAGTTTGGAAGAAAAAGCACTAACAACTTACTTTTTAATGTTTTCAGAATATTACTCTTTTTCCCTGCGCGCAAATATCATTTTTGATTAATAGAAGCCTCTGCGGAGCACTGATCTCTATACTAACTTGATAGGCGGGAACGATCTACCGGCTGACCCCACCGGCGCCTATCTTGGTTCACCCATAAGAACGAAAACGTGAACTAAATAATTATTATTAATTATAATATATTATTAATTATTTCGATCGAAGACTGCAATATTCCACCAGGTTGGTCCAGATAGCTAGCTCGAGTTTCAAAGTTGGTTTTGATTATGCAATTTCTTCTGCTTAAAATCCTGGCTGAATTCGAGATTTCGGCCATTTCATTCCCCCAACTCCTGACCCTGGCATCCATCTTGTATTAAGACAATAATTATATTTATAATATGCATGACAAAATTACTGCATTTTGATTGGTTGAGAGGATCTTTTGGGGTGTACTAACATGGCTACCAGTGGGGTCGACGTCAAACCTCGCAAGGCGATTTGTTCTAGACCGCACATCCAGTTAGTATAGAGATCAGTGGAGCAGAGGTCTCTCACAATTAATTATAAGCGGTAATTTTATACCGGACACTGTCCTTTGAATATTTACTTAAATTTTTATATAAACCCAACCATTTTATCTTCGGTGCCAACCCCGTCATCAACAATGATCGGTCTCTTAATCATTACAAATCGTGTCCTCAAAAAGATTTTTTTGAACTAGAATGTAATTAATCATGTTAATTTTCCTACAGAACAAGATGCCCAATATGCCGTGAAAAAGATTTGCGTCTTGAAAAACGTACAACTTCAAATCCGATGAAGAAAAGTGAAAAGCATTGATGACCTTTCCCAGTGGCAGGGTAGTTGGTAGGAGTAAGTACTATTAGTTCACGATCACCTCGGTTTTCTTTGAAGTGCCGCGGTTGTTTATTTATAATAATTACCCCCACCACGCATAAATCAAGGTAACTGCCCAGGGCATTAACTTGATTTATGCGTTGTTGGAAAAAGAAGCGTTAATCAATGGTCACGTATGTAGTTTTTTAGACAAACTCTGTGATAATGAACTCAGTATCTCATTTTTCTTAGGCAACCTAGGTGATCTTGAACTAAAGTAGGTTAGTTACCTCAACCTTGGTAACTAACCTATACTAAGTCTTTGTCTTTGCAAAAGCCTCTTAATTCTCTAGAAATGCCAATTTCTTGCAAACCCATAGAAGCAAATTAAAACACATTTAAATATATAGATATTAATAAGTCTAGCCCGTGTTATGACGTCAGGTTTTAATATCGTCAACATATTAAAATCGATCGTTAACTTTATCATACTGTGAAGTCATATAACGGATACAAAGACGTATATTGTCCAATTTCAAATACGCTTTGAATTTACTATAAGCAATCTCGACTTGTATAAACGAAGTTGTACAATTATAGTCTTTTATCTGGCATGCCAGTTTAACTTTAAAAACAGTTAAATAGCAAATGGTAATTACGTACAAAGGTAATTTCCTAAAAACACAATACGTGTAGTACATGTATAAACCTCCCAAATAATTATTAGAAAAAAAGTGATTTCACTATAAAGCCTTTTATTCCGCATGCATTTGAAGTTAATGTTTATGGAACACTTCAATGATATGTCACCAGTACTGGAAGAGTTAAATTTGGCTTCGGTCTTTGAGGCAAATCTACTCAAACTACTTTAAGACTATTCAATGTGGAAGCGGAAATGTTTCAAATATTTAAATGTGTTCACTTGAGCAAAATTTAAAAAGTTTTAAAACATGTTTTTAATGATGAACGAGGCATAGTACTTCAGGCTTACATGTTGTGTTTGTTGTGTTTTCTCAGAAACCCTTTTGGCTAATGAGGCTATGATGGTTAAATATAACCCTAACCAGTAATCTATACATGTACCATATGGCTTAGCGTATGCTGAGTCAGTTCCTTAAACGTTTCTAGGGGGCTAAGCCTCCTTTCACAAATTTATCTACATAATCTACACCTATATGTTGGGTATAATTTTTTTTGTTGAATAAAATAAGTAATTTTACTTTTAAGTTATTGAGAGGCTTTTGTTATTTACAAAGAATATACACAATTAGAATAAAACATTTCCCCCATTATTTACCAGCAAATAAATTTGGTCGTTAATAACCATAATCCGATACAATTTACTAAGATTTTTTTCATTCAAAGTTATCAGTGTGAGTTAAATTAACCAAAAGGATATTATAACAGTAATAATCCGTGAGGAACGAGACAAAAAAATGGGGAAACTAACCACAAATCAGCTAATTTATACAAAAATATAAAAAATAGAAGGTATAATTGGACTCGGTCTTTTTTAAGCCAAAGTCAACCTTTTATTTTTTATATTTTGTAAACATTATATGCCTGGCTGCAAACCAAATTATGGTATCTTTGAAGCAATATTATTTGTCTTACACTTATTGTGTACAAATATACGAGTTATGCAAGCCTTTGTTTATTTTGTTGACCGACATTTACGCGTACTTGCATTCTCACCGGTTTGGCCAGTTTACATGACCAAAACTTTTCTTAGAATAACACTTTCTATACAACTAAAAAGTATCCATGCTGAACTAATTTTATGGGTTAGTTTTAGCTTGCTTTTTTTTTACAAACACCAGCTGCTGTTTTATAAATTGACTGATTATGATTTTTATCTCACAATCTTTCAATTTAATCTCAATTATCTTTGGACTTACATATATCTCACACTGTTAGCTAAATTTCAATATATTGTTTTCTAACATTCTTGAAAAGTAAGAATTAGCAATTGAACCCACAAAATATTCTTTACAAGGAGAATGAAACCGAAAAAATTATAGCAAATGTACAATTACAGTAGTGACACATGATGATCACAGGTTAAAGTTAAAACTTTGATAATATTACGATATGATTATCAAGAAAAGGTTTTATCTATATCCAGCGACGTATAGCAGCCTTGAACTGGCCGTTGTACCATTTTGACCCCATCCACACGTATCGTTTTCCGAGCGTTTTCATATTGTTTCAGGTAACGAGACCATTGTTTTCGGCTCCCTGGAGGACCGAGAACAATACAAAAAGCTATGAAAACGCATACGTGTGGACATGGCTTTTGCTTTGGAAGAATATACAGGGTGAATCAAAAAAAACTGATGCCTTTCATATTCAAATTAGCCGCATAGCGGCTGTAATTTGACAGAAGTTCCCTAAATATCTCATGGGTATACGAAGCATATCAAATAAGTGAACCCTAAATATCTCATGGGTATACGAAGCATATCAAATAAGTGAATATCAAATAAGTGAACCTTATTTGATATGCTTCGTATACCCATGAGATATTTAGGGTTCACTTATTTGATATGCTTCGTATACCCATGAGATATTTAGGGAACTTCTGTCAAATTACAGCCGCTATGCGGCTAATTTGAATATGAAAGGCATCAGTTTTTTTTTATTCACCCTGTAGACAGCCATTGTCCTATTAATATAGGCAGCCATTGTTCTGGGGCAAGATAGCACAACGGCAAATTCGAGCATGCAAAGCAGGTTTCATTCTTCACTTTAATATGTACTGGGAATAATATTTTATTTACAATGTTTACAAAATTAAAAATATTTTATTACGGTGGATCTTGAAATTACGGTTCTTAAAATGCGTAAAACGATTACGTATATCTACAACTAAAATTACTTTCTGCATGTTCTGATGGTATTAACGAGCAAATATTAATTGCTGGTAAATTCTACCTATTTATATCTGCTGGGGAAGGACTTCAAGAGGCCACCTGATGATCGACAAAGTTAATTGGGTGGCCGTGGAAAGATAATCAAGGAGCTGCGTTAAAAGGGCGAGTTTTTAAAATTTGATCCCTCTAATTCTATCAGGTCTTGTCTTACTGTGTCGTAATTGTCTTGTTTTCTTGCTGTGTTGTTTTGTGTAATACAAAATACGAAGTTTTACTTCGAATCTTAATATATGTTTACAATTATAGTAACTATAGAACCTGCCTAGATAGCGTAGTTTAGGTCAACGACGACATAAATGAAGTCAACTTACATTATTTTAACAAATATATATACATTTTAGTTCAATAATTATAGTTTAGATTAAGCTATAGATGTTTGATAAAACGCCGATCTCTATTGACATTTTCTACCTGAATGACTTTAGATGTCAAATGTTCTATTAAATTCACACATTGCATAATTCACAAAAGGTATATAAATGTATTAATTACTACTTCAACGTTACTCTACAGTACGTATTACGTGTTACTCACATATCCGATATATATATATAGCAAAATGTAATATTAAGTAATGTTAAAAATTAAAAACTACCCCAGAGTAACTGTTTTATAGACAGTTGATTATAGACACTGATATAAAGTTAATAACGATCAGCTCTTGCATTTGCCATGATGGATAATCCTATTTCGAAATTGTTTCGCGACGAAATCATAATTCAAACGGAGGGAATACATTCTTATTATTCTTCTTCTTCTTAAAATACTCATTAATAATTAAATTAAAGTTGGGGGGGGGGGGGGGTGCCGGATAACGGATATATATTAGCAAGTATCAGAACATTGGCTTTATATATTGGCTTTATTGTGACAGTGTGTCCTTTTTAGACTCATTGGATGAACATTTTTATTGCTTTGCGCTATATGTAGTAAATTAAATGATTTGAATTTACGCTGAAGAAGAGTGGTGTTGCGATTTTCTGGAGGAAATCATTGGATTGCTATGCATGCAGAATCTCCTTGGGGGTATTAATGACAGACTTGTGGCTATCAAGTTAAAAGGTACGTTAAATTTGGTTATGTGTTCTGTATATTTCCCTTCGAGCAACAGATCACTATCAGATTTTAAGGAAACATTAGGTGAAGTGGAGCAATTTTATTATGAACAAAAAGCAAACGGTGCAACTGTTGTTATTATGGGAGATTTTAATGCACACTTAATTGCAGCCGACTTTGCGATCAAACCAATCCTTAAATGCCAGGGGTAGATTGTTGCAGACCATAAGTACCCCCGGGGTACAACCAGGCAGACCAAGAATTTGTATCTTTTCCTGGAACATGTTTTTATATCAGAAAGGAAGCCCATTCTGCCCAGGTGTAAATAATTTTCTTGAATTGATGGATTAGAACATTTTAATAGACATTTGTATTTTTAGTTGTATATTTATGTATATATTTTAATGCCTCTTATTCTGTATCATATTGTTTATTTTATAATGTATTTATAGGCCTATTTACATTTTTTGAATAACAATTTTTTGTGAAGCTCAATAATGATTTCTGCCTTTTTCAGTTGTTTTTTTATTTTTAACCAATTTTAAATTGGTTAAATTGATTGGTTGAAATGACCAAAAAAAATTGGTTACCTGGATGCATCTGAGAGAACCAGTTTAAAATGGTTCTCTCAGATGCATCCAGGTAACCAATTTTTTTTGGTCATTGTGACCAATATTGGTCAAAAATATTTGGTTGTTTTGACCAATTAATCACTGGTTAATTTAAACAAATATATTTTTTGGTTGAAACAACCATTTTAAACTGGTTCTCTCAGATGCATCCAGGTTACCAATTTTTTTTGGTCATTTCAACCAATCAGTTTTTACTGTGAGATAAATTGAAAATCTGGCAATGCAAACAAAACATTTATTCTCAAAACAAACCTTTCTGGTTAGATTTAATTCAGACACGATACCCGATGTCTGCTGGTCAGTTGTGGCAAATCCGGCCATATATTGATACCAGAATTGGAATTAAGCTAAGGTTAAGAACGTTGGACTCGCGCGTGAACTCCGTGAGGGATCCGTTCTTGAGAAGCATTCCAACCTCTGTTTCAGAATCATCCTCAGGGAAACATGAAGAGAACGTTTTTTGATTTTTTATAAAAATGTATTCATGAAATTTTCTATTCCGAGACTCGCTATTGCCACAGAGGACAAAAAGGACATGTTTTTCCAATGGCCTGTTTTGCCACTGTTGACATTTGGCCTGGTTTGCCACACTTGAAACAAAACTGAAGAACTTTGATCGCGCGCTTGGATTGCTCAATATCAATTTACAGGCAAAAGTGATAAAGTTGCCAGTGGCGAAGCTAAACATAGCAACAGGTCATGCTATGCAAATTTACAATTATTGCAGGAGATATTATTGTTAACGTATATATATATATATATATATGTATATACTGTATATATATATATCAAATAGCGTTAAGCATAGCCCAGCACTCGAGCAGTGGTTTGAGTACTCTGTTCCCGTATCAAGCCATGCCCGTTCCTAGCTGCACTGATGAGCTGTTGTACAGCGAAACGTACGTCTGCAGATTGAACATATATATACTGTAGAAGATGTAAAAACCTTTGGCAGAGTGCTCGATGGGAATCCAGAGCATGTTATAGTTAAAGTTCAAAGACTCAACAGGTTTGATTAGACATTTTATTACTATTTAGTTTCGTGCCACAAATATTGTGTGGTACTCTTCAGATAAAATGGTCTAATGACTAAGATGTAGTTACAGAGATGATAAATTAGTCATTAGACCGTTTTATCTGAAGAGTACCACACAATATTTGTGGCACGAAACAAAATAGTAATAAAATGTCTAATCAAACCTGTTGAGTCTTTGCACTTTAACTATATATATATATATATATATATATATATATATATATATATATATATATATATATATAAAGTATAGTTTTACCTTAAAGTCTTCGCTACCAGAGGTTTCACCCTAAACGGGATCATCAGCATCAGGCGACCGGCTTTACTTTAAGGTAAAACTATACTTTATATTTTGCTCTATCTATATATGGTATTGAGCACTCTCTAACATTTCGTGAACCAAAACTCACTTATATATATATATATATAGTGTATCCAGCCAGACTCATCCAGATTGTTCCAAGCTACACTGATGAGCTGTTGAACAGCGAAACACGTGTCTGTAGATTGAACTATATATATAGAATAATACGTAGAACTCCCCATAATATATAACAGTTATATTTCAGGTAAATTTCCAAACGATTTTTTTAAAATTAGGTATATAAATAAATACCTTATACCCCCTTCCCCCTCGCCAACATCCCTCTCATTTTGTGGCTTTACCTATACGAAAACCTGCGTTTTGAATTACGCTTTGGAATATGAATTTCATGCCATCTTCATTATCGTTCGTAATTTCTGCAATCTCGCAGGGCGATTGACTCACTGTCAACGCGACGGCGTTTGCGGATCCTTCCTTT
Source organism: Paragorgia papillata (assembly GCA_035771165.1). Lineage (NCBI taxonomy): Eukaryota > Metazoa > Cnidaria > Anthozoa > Scleralcyonacea > Coralliidae > Paragorgia > Paragorgia papillata. The sequence continues at coordinate 73,206 of JAWNZC010000240.1, forward strand.
GGCTTATTTTTGCCAGTTTTAGTATTTATCTGATTCTGGCTCGCATTTTCAACGCTCGGTTGTTTCTGAACGCTATTTAATATGACCGAAGCGTTTGGCTGACTGCCCACGATGTTTATAATTGTATTGTACTTTCTCTTTGTCTCATCTCGCTCTCGTTTTAGCCTTTTGTTCTCTCCAGCGATACGATGCAATTCATTGCGTACACGACGCAAACTCGTTGCGTATACGAGGCAACGTCTCGTTGTCCTTTTCTAAATCCATCATTCGGCTTATTCGTTTCTGCTGGCTTTTCCCAGCATAGACTCGATTTTTCAGCGTTCGTCGTCGCCGCCTAACTTGGGCGGCTTCTTGCTTGTCCAAGCCTCGCAAACGACATTCATGATTCAGGTCTTTCGTAGACAAGCTCACGAGCTCGTCGTCGCTCCAATCCACGAGATATTTTGCCGCCAATTTGGCTTTCATCCTTGTGTAACCTCAACTTCGCACAATTTCTTTATCAACTTAAACACAATAATAACAAATTCTTCACTTCGATACACGCACTCACAGTATGAGTCAAAACTCTCGTATGGCGTGCCGTTTCTATGGCGCGCCGCTTCGACCAAAAGGTCGATAATTGGATTTACATAGTCGAGAATCATATTTCAGTGGTCGAGAATTTTACATCTATAGTCGAGAATTATATTTCTATAGCAAGAATACCTTTTTCAGAGTTGCTGTCGTCAGCCATAGACGTTGCGTATATTGTCAATACTTTTGGATTTTTTTGTTAATAGCATAACCAGAGCTAGTATCATTAGTTCGTATAAGTAAGGGTCAATCAATGGCTTCGAGTGTGATATGGGATTTAACATCGCTCGTCATATCACACAAGTAGCCATTGATTAAAGTGTCACTGAGACAAATTTTTACCCCTACTTTTTTCTCTATGAGCCTAAAGTGCATGTATCGAAGACTTACCAAACGAAGTTTCATGCTGATATTCGGAAAAGTAAAGCAGATATTGACGAAAGAAATACGCAAATTCGCGGCCGCCATTAAAATGGACGTGTTTATTTGAGACTGGGTCTAGGATGTCTGTGACGTCAGAGTCTCAACCCAACAAAACACTTGTGTGATAGTAAACAAGCGTGGCTTGGAAGAATCGCTCATTAAAATTAAATTATTCCATCATGCCATCATCACGCTTTGTTGTACAAGATTGCAGCAATCAATCTGATATTAAAGCAGGAATATCCTTGCATAAGAGTCCAATTGACCAAATTGCGAAGAGAGTTTGGATTAAATTTGTCCAAACGAACCAATTTTAAAGTGTCACTGAGACGAAATTTTCACCTCTCGTTTTTATTTCATCATTGTGAAGTATACCCACCTACAACCTACTGTACGAAGTTTTAACTCGAAATTCAAAAAAGAGGCGCTGTTATTGCGAGTATAGAAATCTTAAATTTGACGTGATAGCCTTAATGCTGTATACAAGACGTCAGCGAATGAAAAATAAAATATTCTATCAAAGCACACAGTTATACAGGATACTAGTAATGAATGAGCAGCATATAAGCCCAATTGACAAATCATACGAGCAAACTGGGTTACATGCAATTTAAACAAGATGATTCATAGTTTGTTTCAATCAATTTTCCATGAAGATTTTTAGAGCGACCTAATTACTACAAACAAGAGTTTTTCAGCGTGGTAATGTGCCTATTATTTGAAAGACTAACAAAACTTTGGAGGCAGAGCAGTCTCGAGCTCCAAGGACGTGAACCGCTGGAAAATAAGCGAATATTTCTTGTCCCCTGTTCTTATATACCATACCATGGTAATCATAGTTCCACTATACTTTTACTTAAGATTATAAAATATATCATGTAAGTCTAAAGCAAACGACAACGAAAAGGTTGCATTTGATGTATTGTATTTGTATATATAAAATACATGTATATACTAGCAACTCATTTAGTATTTTAAAACTTAAAGAAAATGCTATTAGATGTTACAAAATAAATAGCATAACTAACTCAATAAATATACAGTCTGATTTGCAAAGCAGCAAAGCGTAAGTACTAATCTAAATATTTTAGGGTATCAAATGTATCAGGCATCAAATACAAGCTAGAGCCACATTACATATACATACATATTTTTATACACATTCATACCAACATAAAGATAGCGTCTCTAGCCGACTAATACTGTCTTTCTCAAGAAGAAACCACAACGTCAGAATTGAAATGTTGCTATATTGAAAATGTATTGTACTTTTCTTCGGCAATATCTTGTTCGTATTTGCGCGATTATCAAACTCGTCAGCCGAAGCAATACAATCATCGTCCTGGCAAATTCCCGAAACCAGATTCGTCCAAATGGGCTACCATATACTCCAAACATATAACGGATGATTCCGTTTCAATCCATAGCCAGAAGAACAACTAAATGATGATGAATTCGACATTTTTGTTGTCAAATTATATGCGCTCTCGTTGTTTCTTCCTTAGTCACGCAAGTTTGGGTTAAGACTATGACGTCAAACACTTCTCAGGTATCAATATTCACAGTGAAGCAAATTTTAATGGCGGACACAATTTTCAGCATTTCAAACGTTTATAACTTTAAACCTATTTGTTTATATCGGTTTAAATTTTGTACACGGGGTATTTACATCTCAATAAAGTTCGTCGAAGTTAAATTTTCGCAAAACTTTGTGGTCGATTTTTCGTCTCAGTGACACTTTAACCATCCTATCTCATGACTCACCCACAATGAAATTCAGAAATTGAGTTTTTTTTTATTGAGAAAGTATGCGATAAGTGTTTTTAACAATAATTAACATTCGAATATTTACAAATGTTCTTATGGCCAATGAAAATTACGGTTAACCATTTTGTACAATTGTTTATTAAACGGATGGTAATATCTTCGCAGTTTGTTTATTATGTTTGAATCTACAACCGGGTGGGATCTCCCTTTCGTCTTCGCCAAACAACGCAATCGGCTTCTTTTGTTAGGGCCGCGAAAACACGGAAACCCTTTCTCGGTGTTAAACGCGAAATTGTTCTCGGTGTAAAACGGCCTCAATTTCAAAAACCGCTCCACTTTTTTGATTTTGTCGAATGGTTCCTTCACCAATTGTTCGCCGCTGACGAAATGAAACCAGTCCGAGGGGAAATAGTTAAACCACCGTGCCAAGTGTTTCGAATAGACGCCTATTTTGATAATTTGTAACGACGTGTTGATACCGGTTGAACGATTTTTTGTCACCATCTCTTCGAATGGCTCCACGTTTTCGTTGTGCCTCGTCTTAATGCGGATGCTCTGCTGCAAGTAATCCGAAATGGCCCTGACGGTCGGGTCGCGGAAAATGACGAGGAACTTCAGCGTTTTGTTGATCGTTTTCGAATAGGAGAAAACGCGCTGCGGTACATGCTTGACGACGAAATAGCTCGGCGTTTTCTCCATCGTCTGTTGGTCGGCGGAAATACGCGGAAATTGTTCCAGATGCCAATCCAGGCCGCGCGTATAGCGATGGTCAAAATAGTGCACCTCATGACCGCAGGATTTCATTTGCGGGTGAATGTTAAGAATCTCGAGCAGTGCGCGCGTTCCCGCTTTGCGCACGCCGATTATAAACGTTGTCGGGTATCGTTTAGCAGTTTCGCTTTGTTGGCTCACCATAGTATCCAGCTGTCGCCCCAAAGCGAAATGCTTGGGAGGAAACAAGAAGTCAGAAGTTTCTGTGGTTGCTTGCGACAAATCAGTCGCTCGCGTCGTCGAATGTTGCATCTGTTGAACGTTTCCAATCCTCGTCGAGCTACGGATGCTGAAAAGAGCCGCCACGACGCAGCACAACAAAGCGAACGAACCCAAAGCCAGAACTAGTTTCATCGCGGTTTTCATGGGACCTCCGGTCGCGACGCCTCACGGGAATAACGTGCAAGCAGCAGCAAAATAAACAGCGCAACAACAGTTCTTGGTTTTCGGAGTCGCGGGCCGTGCGCACTTCGCATTCTCACAGGGAGCTTTTGTGGACCATTCGCCGTCAACTGATTTCGCGCACGAGTTGGAAAAGCCAAGAGTTGAGACGTCACTGCGTTTAATGAGATCATATCACGGTTACCTCGCTTTACATTCTTCTCACAGGGACATTTACTCTCTAAATAAGCGGCCGGTTCATTTAGGTAAGAACGTGATATATCTCTAAGGCATTAATGTTTGATTGACTAACAAAAATCTGACTGCAAAAATCTGGAACTGTCTTCCATCTGAACTTAAAGACCGAACGATCTCAGATGGAAACTTTAAACATCAATTAGCAGAGCCGGATTAAGGCGGGGACGGATGGGGAAGCAGCTCCAGAAACATTAAAGACATTAACAAACAACAATATACAAAATTAACCAACGTTAAACAAAAAGGTCAATAAAAATGAGCAAATGAACCAACTAATACTATCCTATCAGTCAAACAACGCCAACACCATGAAAACACAAAATCAAGTCCAAAACCAATCAAGACCAAAATCAAGATCAAAACCAAACCTACACAACCAAGCAACTCGATTAAAACTTCCCTGATGACAAAGAACACACGAAGAAAGAAGCGTAACCAAAGATACACTCTATGAAAAAAATCACGGACAGAACAAATTGTAGATAAATGAAGGAATTCCTATTCAACTATATATATATATATATATATATATATATATATATATAAATATATGTTAGTTGAAATTGTAGCTTGGTGTAATGTGAGTAAAATTTGTTCTCAAGCTTTATACTCAGAAAAATGTCTGAGTATCCCTGACGGGATTATACTCATATATATATATATATATATGCAACGCTCACTACCCTTGTGGAAGTTTGAGCACTCTGGGCCCATGCGCACTTCACGCTATCTGAACGTATTTCACCGACGCTGTCCCACATGCGGTTGTCACCGACGATCGCATGTGTATAAGTAATTGATGAAATTCATTCAGATTGTTCCAAGCTACACTGATGAGCTGTTGTACAGCGAAACACCGTGTCTGTAGATTGAACTATATATATATATATATATATATATATATATATATATATATATATATATATATATACACTGGCAGTCAAAAAGAACTGCTCAAGTTAGAATTTCATGTATAGGCAGCAATTTCAGCTTGTGGCAATAGTTTTTGCCTAACTTCTATACCACAGAAATAAATAATTGATCTTTGAGAAATGTCCCACAATATTTGGAAAGATCCTCGACCTTGTTAAGCTGTTGTATGGGAAAGTTGTGATGTATTCCAATTCCAACAGAGGTTAAGCATTGTGTTGACAAGAATCTCAACCAAGATGTGAAGTCATGGGTTCAAAGCCAAGAATCAGTCCAGAACGTCGAGGAATGGTGCCGGCGTTATCTCAGGAAGGCAATTCGCAACGGGAAATTGCTGCTAGAGTGCTCCAGAGATAAAAGCGGAGATGCAAAATGAGCAAGGTGTAACTGTCTCTGTATCCACCACCAAAAGAAGGCTGAGTGAGGTTGGTCTTAAGGGCTGTAAACCAAGAAAGAAGCCACGTCTTACTGCTCGCCACAAGAACGCACGCCTATATATATTTTGCAAGGATTGGACACCTGAACAGTGATCCCAAGGAAATAACGGTGATGCATATGGTTTGGCCGGCAGTCACCCGACCTCAACCCTATTGAAAATCTATGGGATCATGTTAAGACTATGGTTCAAGTGAAAAATCAAAAATAACTCCAGGAACTGTGGAGTGCTGTGAAAACATGAAGCTGTCATTAAAGCTGGAGGAGAGCCTACAAAATATTAAACTTTCCTAATATTGGGTATATTTCCTTTTATTATTGATATGTTGTAGTGATTCTTATTCCTGTAATGATATTATCTGCAATTACTGTGTGAGCAGTTCTTTTTGACTGCCAGTGTATATATATATATATATATATATATAATATATAGGGCCAACGCTCGAAACGTTAGATCTCACTATCCGTAATTGGAAGTTCAACAACCTCTTTATATTTCGATTTGTATCTCTACTGTGCCTACGCAGCACACTATACGTTTATTATATATATATATATATATATATATTTAAAAAACTCATTAAAATTCATGAGGAAAATACAAAGAAAAATCATAACCGTATCGTGGTTTTATATCTGATAAAATTTTCTCCTGATTTACATAAACTTTAGCTTTGATTTTCTCGCCTTAGACAACGTTATTTTTCAAAATTACTACGCCAACGAACTTACCAAATGGTGATCGTTTTTTAAGCCATTCAAAACACTCGCAGAACGTGTTTTAAATAGTACTTCAAAAACTCATTAATAATTCATGAGCAAATCGTCAAATCAGAGCTTGTAAATCGCTCACATGCACGCCTGTTTATACCCGATAAAGTATGATTATTCAACCGGGATGACAATAGATCTCATTATCAAACCTTTGCTCTTATTAATATTCTTTATATAAAGCATACTAATAAGGATCCTTATTAGTATGCTTTATATAAAGAATACTAATAAGCAACAAAATGTAATTCATCACAACATTAAACACACAAACAAATCAGTTTAATTCTTTATTTCACACCATCATGCAATCAAACACTTCATTTAAGTTTCAAGATAACACAGTTCTATATCTCAATTTCCATGAAATAACTTACTTTTCGACAAAATTAAACGTACAGTTATTGAAAACAGATCTAGTAAGGGTCTCTCTTACATAAATATGATCGTCTGGTAATGGAATATTGCACAACACATCATCAGGAACTTCAAATCAACAATTTTAAAGTTATTATACCTCAGATCTCTATGTTCGTTTGCTCGAATGCCAAAAAGTTTTCCGTTATAAAAATAAATGGTATGTAGCAATGACTGTGCTGTCGAACATCCAAGAAGATTTTTCTCCCACAGAATCTTCTCTTCTTCTTCGCTAATGCCTTCTCTTTCAGGTTTCTTCATTTTCAGGTGGACACCTTCTACATTACTTTCTCTCATTTGTGCGTCCAAAGCCCGTCTAAAAGTGCTCAGTCTAACATAAAAATAAAATAAATGTCAAGGTAATCGTACATTCTGTGCTCTAGTTCTAAACGTTGATAAACCTCTTACAAGGAAACATAATATCTTTACAGCATCTGATCCATTACAGTCTTCTACATGCCGCGAAATGCCACAACAAATACTATATAACGAACGCGAAGGATATCGCTCTCCGTTATCTTTAGACACTTCTTCTACGAACTTCGTTAACCAAAAATTTAGCAATTCGGCGCTCATGTCAGTGACATCAGTGCCCAGATCGTCGACTTTAGTCACATCAACTTTGAAGCCAACTTGTTCTTCAAGACACCTCTTATTGCCCCTCGCCTCCTGCCATTCTCTAAAAATCTTGACGGCCCATTTAGTTACTGAGCGAGTTGATCTTGGTACGGCATCATCAAGCATTTTTTTTTCCTCTTCGGCAGTTTTCGCTTCACGAAACTTTCTCTTCGAAGCCATCGTACAAACTACAATTCGTATATGCCATTCACGCCCTAAAATTCCATGCATCCTAATTTCGTCGTGTTTTAGCATAATCTCTATTTTCAATTCCTTGGAGATCTTTCAGTCTATTAGTCTATTGTTTCGAGATTCCTTTTTGAAGCTGTTCAATAAACTCGCATCACGTGTTTTATCGGGTCAAAAACCACTCGGGCTACGCCCTCGTGGTTTTAAACCCGATAAAACACTGCTGCTCGTTTATTAAACATTACATATATATATATATATATATATATATATATATATATATATATATATATATATATATATATATATATATATATGTAATATTTATAAACCGCGCAGGAGGGCTTTATCGGATATAAAACACGAGGCGATAGCCGAGTGCATTTTAGAGCCGATAAAGCCCGTACTGCAAGGTTTTTAAATGGCTTCTAAAAAGAATCACTTCATACGTTCATTGGCGTAGTAATTTTGAAAATTAAGCTTATCTCAGCCGTTAAAAACCAGCGAGAAACGTAGAGCGAGTCTATATCACATATATAGATCCGATACGCTCATGATTTTTCTTTGTGTTTTCCTCATGAATTATTAATGAATTTTAGAAATTTATATATATATATATATATCTTGATGCAAAATTATGCATTTAACAAGTGATGTCACCAAAAGAGGATATACGGAAGGAAAAATGTAGAGATGTTTGAATAATCCGAAAATGTAATAATGGAAATGTAATAATGGTGCCGTAGTAATGATATTGATATTATGCTGTACATATATGTATATTAATTGTATATATATATATATTTCTAAAATTCATTAATAATTCATGAGGAAAACACAAAGAAAAATCATGAGCGTATCAGATCTATATATGTGATAGACTTGCTCTAAGTTTCTCGCTGGTTTTTAACGGCTGAGGTAAGCTTAATTTTCAAAATTACTTCGCCAATGAACGTATGAAGTGATTCTTTTTAGAAGCCATTTAAAAACCTTGCAGTACGGGCTTTATCGGCTCTAAAACACTCGGCTATCGCCTCGTGTTTTATATCCGATAAAGCCCTCCTGCGCGGTTTATAAATAGTACATAACTACATATATATATATATACCGAGAATTGACTGTAACAGAGTGGTTACAGGACTTGTCAATGGTTTTAGAGCGCTCAATACCATTACCGGTAGAGCGGATAATATTTGTTTATTCGGTAGACTACTTGCTGTGCTACTCGGAGTTTCACGCAGTAAAGCGATCGTCAGGCAACTGACGATCGCTTTACTGCGTGAAACTCCGAGTAGCACAGCAAGTCTACCGAATAAATAAATATATATATATATACACACAAGTATGTGTGAATATAATACCTTAGTTTATTCGTGGTTTATTGGACTGTTAATATTTTTCCACATCATATATTGATTACATATTTATTAAAATAACTACTTATCTATATAAACTTTATTCAAACAACAAAAATACCAGATTTGGTATATAAGATACATACATATAACATATAAACTAGACTACGTGCTCAACTATAAACTTTCAAAACTTGTTAAAACATTAAAACAGTATTTATAGCTACCAAAGTCATAATTGTTTTGTCTTGCATAGCAATGACATACATGAAAAGGTCTTGATAGCTAAATTTAGAAAATGAGTTATTTATTTTACAGAGACTTTCCATAAAATTAACTCTAAGTTTCTGCATGTGTTTCTGCATGACATTAAAAGGTGTTGTTCGTTCCCAATCTCATTTAGGTCACAATGTTTGCATAATCTTTCACTGTATGAAACATTTCCGTATCGACCAGTTTCAACAGGTAGTTTATGAGCTGAAATTCTTAATTTTGTAACCGCTTGACGATGTTTGAAGTTGCGAATTGAAGAAAGATATTTTTCAAAGCCAAAATTTATTTTCAGTTTTTTAAAGACTCTTAATTTGCCATTATTTCCACCTTGTTGAATCTGCTCTTTCCAGTATTCAGTATAAAACTCATGTAATTTATTCCTCAAGTAATGGCAAAAATTTCCTTGTTCTTTGGGTGGTATTACAAAATTTTTTAAATTGTTAACTTCTATATTACATAGTTGTAATAAATATTTTGTAAATAATATTGGTTGTAAATTAGAGTCCATACAGACTCTCGCTGCTTCACCAGCGAGGGTATCTGTAAAAGTTGAGCTTTTGATGCGAAACCAATATTTTGTTATAAGTGTAGCTATTTGTATAATTAGGGGTGCCCTTCCTAGTTCACCATAGACAGCTAAATTTGTAGATTTTGAGTGAACACCCAAGATTCTTTTGGAGAATTTTAGATGTAGTCTTTCTATATCATTTGTTAATTTAAAAATTTTAGTTTTAAACATCGCAAAAGAGTTTATTTTACCCAGTAAGTATGGACCCCAAACTTCGCAGCTATACAGCAAAACGGGAACTACCGTTGAAGAGAAAAGTTTTAAAAGCAATTTTATTGGTACATTCGCCACGTTTGAAAAACTTTTGAATAAACAATGATAGGCACGTATTGCTTTACCATAAAGTATTTTTTGTGTTCGTTTAAAATTACCGGAAAAGTGAAAAGTAATACCAAGGTAGCAATATTCATCAACTTGCTCTAGAGCAATTTTCCCGAAAGACCAAATTGATGGGAAGTGTGCACGTCTTTGGGTTGGTGTTCCAAACAATAAAACTTTTGATTTTTTTAAGTTAATGTTCAACTTCCATTTCTTGGTGTAAAATTCAAGATTTGTGAGACAGTTTTGTAAGCCAGACCTGGACTCGGATAGTAAAACTAAGTCGTCTGCGTAAAGTAAACAATTTAAATCAGTTTCATCAAGTTTTACTGGGGCACACGAGCTGTTAAATAAATTAGGTATATCATTGATAAACACGTTGAATAAGGTGGGACTTAGATTGCATCCTTGTTTTACCCCAATATGGGACTTAAAGAAAGGAGTACTTCCCTTATCCAATTTTACCGAGCAATCAACTGAGGAATACATACTTAGCATTAGACGTATGAAATTCTTACTACAACCATATTGAATAAGTTTGAAGAAAAGTCCTTCTCTCCACACGCTGTCGTAGGCTTTTTTAAAGTCGATAAAACAGGCAAAAATTGGTTTTCGTTTTGACTTATAAACATCTATTAAAGTTTTTAGAACTAGTAAATGATCTGCTGTTCTGCAATTTTTCCGAAAACCGATTTGACATTTACTCATAATTTTGCACTCTTCCAGAAATTTAGTCAAACGAGTATTCATAATCAATGTGAAAAATTTTCCTAGACAGCTGCTTATACAAATTCCTCTATAGTTACTCGGGTCAATTGTACTTCCTGATTTATATATTGGGACTATGAAACCCTTGGACCAATGTGATGGAAACACACCGTAGGATAGAATAGTATTAAAGAATTTTACAAAATAGGATGGTAAAACTTCGACTGCCAACTTAATCTCATTAGACAGTGAATCACCGGCACTGGCTTTTTTGTTCTTTAATCTCTTTGACAGTTTGCACAATTCTTCAAGTGAGATTGGTTTGTCAAGGGTATCGTTTTTGCAGGCTGCCCAAATATTGAAATCCTTCACAATTTGAGCTTCGTTGCTTATCTTTTCAGTGTTGAAATTTATCTTGTTCAAATTTCTAAAATAATCAAACCATTCCGATGATGGTATTTCATTTGACGTACATGATTTACGTGTTTTTATAGAATTAACTAGCTTCCAGAATTCTTTAGGATTGTTATTGGATAAAATTTCAATTTGGTTTAGTGTAGAATTATGAAATTGTCTTTTTTGTTTCTTAATCATGCGCTTATATTCCTTTCTTTTTGCAAAAAATAGATGACGTAAATAGACATCATTAGGGTATTTTGTGAGTAAACTTCCTAAATTTCTCAAATTCTTTTTAAGAGTATGGCAATTTGTATCATACCATTTTTGTTTCACCTTTGTTTTGTTTTTATTGTTCGTTTTCTTTTGTTTCTTATATATGTACACTCATGTTTTGGCCTTCCAACCATGACAACCACAATCATCAAACGCCCACTCACATACAACAACTATGTACCATTACGTCACAACCACATAACTCAACCGTAAGCTATAAATACAACACCAACAGAACTACCCAGCCTTTCAAATGCTATCTCCATCCTTGGACAACAAAGCGAAAAAAGAGTGCTTTACACAAGTCAACACCAAAAATGGCTGGACGTTACGGACTACCAATGAACAAAACATTCAGTAAGATTTAATCACCTTATCACAATATTCATTTCTATAAACCTGTTGTTTTTTTTGTCCACATTTATTTTGTCTATCTTCCTTCACACTGACGATTTTTACATCAACTCCCAACCCTAAAAAAACCCTACTGATGAAGAACAAGAGGTCGAAACGTATCGAGGGTTACTCCAGATAAAAAACACCAACCTACAGTGTCTTTCTACACTTCAGTTCCTTTTCCTTCACACAACAATAACCGCGCACCCACTTTTCAGAGTCGCCATACTTCTGCCGCACATCACGAACCTATCACACTTCGTCTATTCCTTTTGTTTTTCACACCCACCATGTCACCTATCATATACAATCCAACCACACCATAAAATACAACTCCAGTGTAGGTCCAACTACCTATTTCATATATTAAATCCAAGCGTGCCCATGCCCCGGGCCAACCCCCGGGCATTTGACATTTTTTTCAAAAATGCCGCTAATTCCCCGCAGTGGGGATGAAATGCAGTTGCAAATGCCCCACGGCGAGGCCAAAAATCTGTGGCAAATCCCGGCCGGCCCGGGGGAAACATGAAAGCAACAAGAGCAATTTTCAGTATTTTCAAATATCAAATTATTATCAGTACATGTATATAAATACCACTACGGAAACCACCGTACTGTGGAACGGACGCTCTGGAACGTACGTAAAAAATTGAATCGCTACCATGCACGCCCACAAACGTTAACGAACTTTGCTGAATAGCCGCGGGATCATTCTCAGCCCTCATTTTATACAGAAAAGAATACTGATAGATTGGTAAGATGTATGTTGTCAATAGTTTGTCCTTTAAAATCGGTGATGAACGTTTTCTCTGGTAGTCATCATCTTTGTTTACCTCACTTGCTTTCAAAACGTTGGCGAATTGTCAACGTTCGCTGAACGTTTGTTGGCGTGGTAGTGATACGAATTTTCCACCTCGCTCGACAGTTCGGTGATTTCTGTAGTATTTACAAGTATTATTATTATTATTATATTATTATCGTATTATCTAATGCCGCACCTCCGGGCAAAGTTTACGTTCAAATTCGCCACCCTAGTGATTGGTGAACGTATCAAATGCCCGGCAGTATCCGGGGGGATGGACACACTTGGATTTGACTGATGATCGGTAATTTCCGTAGTATTAATTATTATTATTATTATTATTATTATTATTATTACCATTATTATTATCGTATTATCTAATGCCCGCCCCCGGGCAAAGGTTTGCGGTCAAATTCCCCACACCTGGGATTGTATATATGAGTTTAATGCTGAGTCACTACTCTGAGTTTCACGCTTACGCGATCTTCAGCCTGAAGATCGTGTAAGCGTGAAACTCAGAGTAGTGACTCAGCATTAAACTCAACTATTATTTCGCTCTGCCTATAATGGTATTGAGCGCTCTTGAACCTTACGCCAACTTAGTGACCTTTATGTTACATACTGTTTTTGGTATATATATATATATATATTTATTTATTTATTTATTTTATTTATTTATTTATTTATTTACAAGTATATTCTTCTTCTTTTTTGATTGATAAGTTACCGTGTTTATAAATAAATAAATAAATAAATAAATAAATAAATAAATAAATAAATAAATAAATGAATGAATGAATGAATGAATGAATGAATGAATGAATGAATGAATGAATGAATGAATGAATGAATGAATGAATGAATGAATGAATGAATGAATGAATGAATGAGGACACACTTTATCACACTTTATCACAAGATTAAAAGGCTATCATTGCATTTAAAGTTGAAAATTATTCATATGACCTTTCGAACAAGATACAGTGATTTTTTGATAATTAACAATGTATTCTCTGTGGAACAAGGCAACCAATTTTTTGTCAGAGTCTGATAATGCAACGAAATCAAAATAATATACATCAACCTTAAACATACATGTACAATATATTGCGACTTCATCATTTTATGATAATATTATAACAGAAAGTTTTCACGTCTCTTGTTAAAATGTTTTTCATCAAGTCTAACATCGAAATTTTGATCTTGCTCTCCGATATCATGAAGCACTATATTACTAGGTTACCTAAATGGTATGTGAATGCTGCCTTTGGTAATGTGGCAGAGTTGTGGGTTTTCTGACATGTGGGAGGAGAAGGCTTGGTGGTTGCATGTTTCTGACTTTCTGTATGCATTTTAAACACAAGAAAGATAAATTCAAGAAGTAAAAACAATATTTTTATTGTGTATTTTTTAAAGCAATAGAATGCAACTGTAAAATGTTGAATATATAAATGTAAAGCTAAAATTTCTTCCTAAAATAAACATACACGTCTTCGCACATCAGATTCAGATTAAACAATTGTTTAATAAATGACTAACTGACTCATTGAGAACTATGTAGACTAAACTTCACGGCTTGTCTTTAGGATATCTTGGTAGCGTTTGGGCTAAAGGTCTTTGGGAGAGGCTATATATTAATTGAAAAGATGCATACGCACCCGCTCCTCAGTATTGGCCATTTGACAGTTCAAATGTCTGTTGTAATGAAACAAAATTGCAATTGACTAATGACATTTGTTTAATCTTGCAGATGACTAAAGACATTTGTCTAATTTTACATGAAATTCACAATTAGCATACTGCATACATACCTGAAAACCTGTTCCGCTCGACAGTCCAAACGAAAAGAAAGCATGTACTTCGCGCGTTGTATTCTGGTTAGTTGTTTCCGCACTGCATTTTGGGTCTATAGCAATTAGACCACAATGCAATGCGCCAATGAAAGATTTGAAAAAAGCCCCACTACATTATTTAGGTTTGCTGCCTTGCTCGCTCGCTTCAGGCTCGCTCGCTGCGGCAGCAATAATTGAAAAGATGCATACGCACCCGCTCCTCAGTATTGGCCATTTGACAGTTCAAATGTCTGTTGTAATGAAACAAAATTGCAATTGACTAATGACATTTGTTTAATCTTGCAGATGACTAAAGACATTTGTCTAATTTTACATGAAATTCACAATTAGCATACTGCATACATACCTGAAAACCTGTTCGCTCGACAGTCCAAACGAAAAGAAAGCATGTACTTCGCGCGTTGTATTCTGGTTAGTTGTTTTCGCACTGCATTTTGGGTCTATAGCAATTAGACCACAATGCAATGCGCCAATGAAAGATTTGAAAAAAGCCCCACTACATTATTTAGGTTTGCTGCCTTGCTCGCTCGCTTCAGGCTCGCTCGCCGCGGCAGCAATTAAAAATATTGTACCATTTTCAAATTACTACCCAAACTGAAATATTGTGGAGCAAATACATCACAAATTGTGAGCTTTGACCTATTGCCGTATTGGAAACAACTACAAACCAAGTTCAGCCCCAACCACGATAGCAATTACAAATCAAACGGCGGGCACAAGCAGGCGGTGAGTAATCTTAGTGTATCCATGTTTGGAACCGCCCCGTTTGTGAATGGGATAACCTTCTTGTCATCCTTGTTGTCAGTATCGCTTTTTTATCATTCATTGTATTAAAACGTGCAAGAGTTAGATGACAGAATATAGTGCCAAAAATGATCGTACGTTTTTTGGGGTATTTCACTCTCCAAAGCGTATTTACCGCAGTGCAGTACATTACAGCGCGCAGCGCAGTACAGTACAGTGTAGCGCAGTGTTAGTGCAGGGCAGGGCAGGGCAGTGCAGTGCAGTGTAGTGCAGCGCAGTGTTAAGCGTACAATGTACTTATTTATGGGAATTCCCAAATTTGCTTCAGTTGTCAGAAACAATGACATATCGAGGTTGGCTAATGAAAGAAACACGGTAAATGAATTACAATCGCGATGCTAGCCTCGATTTCAAGCTTTCGTTTTTGTGCACTCGGTCAAATTCAAAAAGCATGTATTCCAGCTGAATAATTTTCAGACATTAACTGAATT
The DNA here is from genome assembly GCA_035771165.1 of Paragorgia papillata. Taxonomy (NCBI): domain Eukaryota; kingdom Metazoa; phylum Cnidaria; class Anthozoa; order Scleralcyonacea; family Coralliidae; genus Paragorgia; species Paragorgia papillata. Next base: position 88,919 of record JAWNZC010000240.1, read on the forward strand.
AAACAGTAAGCGTGTCATTAAACAGTAAACGTGTCCTTTATTTCCGTTTTGTCTGAAAATGATTCAGGTGGAATCGATAAATTTACAAATAGATAAATTGGTAGTTTTTAATAAAAATATTAAGAGTTCAATTATAATTGACTAAATGGTTTGAATTCCGTGGTTAGTATTTATGCCTACGAAAAATGCACGATCTTCTAGGTTAGTATAGTTATATATTGAGAAAAACTGTTGATAAATTCGACTACCTGAGCGGCAGTCATCCATAGAATCCAGTGATAGTTACTAGTCAGACAAAGCTGATTTAATGCGTCTGGAATATGTTTGTGGGCACAAGTGGGGAGTAATCAAGAAACATTAAGTCTTTCTCATGGCTACACTAACCTAGTTCATCTTTCAGATACATTCAGTAGCTTTTATCTATTGCGATGAAATAAGGAAAGAATACAAAACACTCGTCTTTATCAAACATAATGTATTTTTATAGGAAATGTATTTACACAAGAACTTCAATCAGAAATAAAAAAACCCTAGAAAACTGTTGTCCTGACAACCTTGACGTTGAAGTCAAAACATGATAAAAAAAACAATTTTCAATATTTTTTACTATATTTCAACAATTAAAAAATGACGTGAATAAACACTCGAAATATCAGGTACCAAAATATTGTTTTTATCCATCTTTCCGAATATCAATTGTTATTTTTGGTTTTCATTGTTCACCACCTACAATGTAATTTATATTATAACTGACATAAGTTAAATTACAGGAATGAAAGCAGTCAATTAACCTATATTATACCAAACTATTAAAGGGAAATAAAAGCATTCTTATATTATGAAAAAATGAATGCAATTTATACTTGTCGATGGTGCCTAGAAAATTAAGACACGACACGTTGAATTACATTGCAATAAAGTTCCGGAACCTACGGTATTTCAGCTATCTTTAGTTGTTTAATGCATGTTTCGTTAACATGGCAATATCAATGTAGTATTTGATGTCAATGTCAATTTAACGACATTAGTTAATATGATAAACATATAGCTGGATAAAAAACACCCATTACTCGAGGAAATGTTCCAGTTTTGACTATCAGGTCATTGCATCAATTTTTGTGCTTTTCAGGTATGCATTATAGCAATGTATTAGTCTCGTATCTTAGTTTCAGAGACACCACTTTAAAAACTCATTGGCAATATGATGAATGTACAGTATAAATTTAAATTCAATAGTTCTTCAAATATTAAAAACTACAAAACGTGCATATAAGATAACGTCATGTTACATAACAGGAATTTTTTTTGGAACTTGCATTTTTTTATTTAAACACTTTTAAGCGTTTCCCAAGAGCTTAGAAGCTCATCGCGGGGGCTTGCATTTGATTAAGAAAATTGCAATTTGTCTTATCCTCTTGCGAACCACATTGACTGTTTAATTGTGCATAATCTTAAACGCTCAAATGGATCCTGTGAAAGGCTGAACGAAAAGTCAATTCTCGACACGCAATTCTTTTTTTGCTAAAACTCAAATTGCAATGCAAGTGACATGAAAAATTATCCAAAATGTAACATAGCCAAAAATCGTTTTGAGAACAAAAATATCCTAAAATACAACGTGCTATTAATGCAAAAATGTTATTAATATTAGAATCTACGTGTCTAATATCCCCCAACATAAAGGTGCTCCATACATCAGTGCTAAAGTCCACACTTTGTATAACATAATTTTAACGTGTTTACAGTACTTTAAATTGATATATGTTTTGGAAAATAGAATATTTCAAAGATTTGGATCATTAAGACAATTGCTAATATACATCGTCAAACAAAACTATCGTTTTCATGCGATGGTTTTGTTAAAGTATGCTTTTGAAAGTATGCGCAAGTTGTTATTATTAAATAAAATATACATATACTTTCGCAATTATGAAAAGATTTTCCTTATTTCTAATCATGTCAGATATGCAAGACTGTTTCTTTATCATCTGTTCCTGGGTTAATGAAACATCCAGAAAACTTATGTCAGAATGATTTATGTGTTTCGTCTGACTTTTTGCCTGACAAGATATTTTATAAATTTCCCATAATGATCCAAGTATTCAAAATATACACCCCATGCAGTCTAGTTTCCAAGACAGCATTGGAACGTGGCTTGAGGCAAGCCATATTAAAGAAATGCAAAATGACCATCTGGGGTGCACGAAATTAGCCTTCAAACCATTAATGTTCCAGTTACTTTCCTACCCGACTTTTACGTTTATAGATAGTGTCAACATGTTTTCAATATTGACCGTTTTTATCAACATTGTTTCTATCAATATCGTTACTCACAATGTCGTTCAGCAATTTTTCTTTCTGTTCGAACTTTGTCAGCCAGTTGCAGCGGTGAGCATTTGGTCAACAGATGTTTCAGAGTTGGATTTTTCTCAATTTGCGATCTAACGTAGTCTCTTTTGATCTGCTTCTTGCTGTGAATAATGTCTTTGAACAGCGTCTGAAACACTGCAGTCTCTTCTTTATTCAACAATGTGCTCTTTCGTGTTGTCGAGGTTATCGTGGATGGTGAAATCAAGCTTGGTGTGTATTCGCTGCCAGAATTTTCCTCATTTTCCTTTTGTTTGCCTTGTGCTGTCTGGCCATCGTCGGATTGCAATCCAAGTCTTGTGAAGCGTTCTTTCGGAGATTCGACTTCGTCTGGCAAATCTGCAATTTGCTCTTGGTCTTTAAAAAGGGACCGGATCTTGTTACGGATAACCATGCATGGTAGTACAGAGAGCAGCGGATCTTTTTGGGCGATTTCTCGCACGGCATCCAACGAAATTGAACGATTTTCAATGTGTTCTGAAAAAACATTTTTCAGAATAGCCTCCTCTTCAGAACTCCACTGATGCCTTGATGATTGCTGCGGAACTTTGGAGCTTTCATCCTCCTGCAAACTATACATAATTTTCGAGACGTGCCTAGATGCTTTCACAGCAGATTTGGTTTTGTTCTGCAGCAGGTAATAACGGTCCGCTGTTGCCTTTTTGTGGACCATAAGGTTGGCCAAGTCATCACGGATTTCCTCTTGAAATTCTTGCACAGCTGACACTACTGCCTTCCTGAACGCCGTTGCCCCACCAGTCGATGCCTCTCTCCCAAAGACCTTCCCCCAACAGGAGTCGATCTGGGCACCAGTGTGCGAAGAATGCATGTTGCGCAGACTCCACGTCAAGAAAACTGTTGCCGTGTTGGTGGTATCCACTTCACCAAGCTGCTTTCTAAACTTAAGGATGAAAATTTCCATCCACTTGTAAATAGAAGGTGAACACAACAGGTGCAGGGCCATGGCTTGTGAACGTTTTATGATTTTTTACATTAACCACATAGTCTTCATGTGTTTCTTTGCAGCTCGAAATTCTCCCAGTGTCATATTGGCTAAAGCGCCAGACCTACTACCGTTGTTGATGCACAGAACCGTTAATAAATAGTCACGAACGTTTGTGTATTGTTTTTGATTTGGCATTGTATTTTCCGGAGACTCTTGAAATTCGCCAAGAACTTTTATAGCTTCTCTCGCTACGTTCGAAGTATCAAACTGTCTTATTTGCTCGGGAGTTCTCAAGCACGCAATGTCCTCCATTCTCTTCTCCCAAAAGCGACCTTTCACCAGCTTTCCATAAGATTTGCTCCACAACTTCATTTGTTCGCACATAGCAGCGAGAACCTCGGGTGCATCGTCAACTCCCGGTAGCATGATCCGCTCACATTTCAGGAAGGCGTAAAATCGGTGTAACGCGCCAAGGTAAGATTTTATCGTGCCAGGTTGCCGGTCCTTCTCAAATTTTACTAACCATTTGTCCCTTAGTGTTACTTTATGCAATAAGTTAATTAACTTTGGATTATCAGGCTCAATGGTTTGCACCACTAATTGTACTTGTCTTGCGCACTGACTAGCGCAACGGTCATCTTTCCTGCCACCATCCGGCCCCTTAAGCCACGATTCGAAACTCGCAAATATGGACTGCGACACGTTGTCCAATTCGTCTGGGCTGTTCGTAGGATCACGTACATCATCAGAAGGTAAATACTCATCCGATGAGCTGTCCGTACTGGAACTGTCGCCTTGCGCGTCACAGCTAACTGGTTTCGTTTTTAACAAGATGATGTCGATGGCTGGTCCTCTGGCATTTCTGTGGATTCCGCTGCAGTTTGTTCGTAGCCACAGTCGTAGTCTTCATCTTCCTCGCTATCGTCTGTGTCGTTCTTAAATATACTCGGATGTTCTTGAGATTTTACGTTCTCTTGCTTCTTGCACACTTTTTTTCTCTGTTTCGCGTCAACTTCAGAACAGGAGGCTTCCTCTTCGTCGCTGGGATAAATCTGTTTAAATGCGCTAGGATACTCCAGGCTTTTCTTCCGCTCCTGCCTAATTTGTTTCTTCCACTCTTCATCGTCATAGGACGAGTCGGAATCGTCAGACATGGAGGATTCAGACGAGATAACAATAACGTCATGCACAGTCGCAGATGCCAACAGCTTCTTGTACTTCGCAGTACCAGGTTTAGCGTTGTGAACGTCAGTGAGATGGTTGTGAATTCTCTTCACAACTGACTGGCATCTTGGAACTGGGCACGCGAAGCTCTTTAACCGTTGTTTCGATTTCGCGGATTGGGATCGGGCTTTCCGCAAACCGAAGTTATTTACGACACCGAGTGCATCTGCCTTGGTCCAGCCATGCGAAAGCCTCATGTGTCGCGGAAGATGAAGTACGACTGACTCGCATGAAGGAAATGGGCATTCATGTTTAGTTCTAACGTATTTTCTCTTTTGTTTGGCGACACTTTGTTTTTTTACCATCACCCGTGTCTTTCCCGCCAGCCTTTTCTCCTTTCCCGCCAGCCTTTTCTCCTTTCCCTCCAAACCCTTCACCCACATTTTCGTCCATGTTCCTTTTGAAGCAAGAAAATAAAAGCATGTCATTAATATAAGTAATATTATAAATAGTGTTCCAATGGTCTCAAAATTAACTGTACTGTGGGATAATATTAGTTGACTACAATTTATTTTCGTTCAATAAGTGTAGCACTTCTCAGTCTCGTTGCCACAATGTCGTTTTTAGCGCTCGCGCACGAGAAATCAAGACGCCCTGAATAAAATATGGTGATTGCTCAATAGCCTTTTTCATAAATATGGCTTGACCATGAGTGACTTATCGCGCGACGTCAAACGTGTATGGAATGTGAAAGCAGTCTGTTTTGACTTTCTTTAGATTTGAGAGGCTTGTTAGAAAAACGGCTAAAGATGCATATGTACTTATGATTGTAAAGTTAGATATACTACCGAAACAGAGAACGTAGGAGTCTAACGTTTCGAGCGAAGGCCCTTCGTCAGAGTGAAACGTTAGACTACTACGTTCTCTGTTTCGGCAGTACTGTATATCTAACCTTACTATATTTCGATTGTTTGTTTCTACACTGTCTACGCAGCACGCTACTTTTATTGGTTGCGTTAAAACCCTTACAATCTTACAGTACAATATGACTGTTTAAAACCACAGTACCATCAATTTGGAACTATTAAAGTCCAAAAATATACATGAAACTGATCAATGCAAACCAAAAGATGGTCCCCCATGACAACCCTTGCAGTCTAATAGCAGAATAGATTTGTTAAAAGACAACTCTTTAATGATCATTTGAAACTGTTACCACTTTGCAATACACATTTAATTTTAACTGTTACGATAAATGCAAACTGAATCATGGTTGCTTTACAACCCTTACAATCGTTCAGTATATACGGTACAGTACACAGCAAGTTACAGTCTTAAAATATACATGTACTGTAACTGTTCAATGCAAACTGTAGAATGGTTGCTTTAGAACATTTACAATCTGTTCTGTAAGAACAATATAACTGTTCAAATGTACTGTTGCATGGTCACTTAGTAGTGATACAGTCTTAAAATATACATGAAACTGTTTAGTGCAAACTGTAGAATGATTGCTTTAGAAGCTTTATAATCTCACAGTACAATACAACCGTTCAAAGCAAGTTGAGCAGTTTAATAGTCATTTTATTCAAGTCGGTCGAAAACTAGCTAGTGCAATTGATAATAACAAGAATGCAAATACTGTAATTAAACCAACTAGCTATAACAAATAGTCTTATACACAAAGAATTACTGATGGAATTTTGTCTGATTGAGGGGAGTGAAGCGTTGTACCATACCCTGCAGCACCCCCCAGTTTTCACCCAACTGTGCCAACCAATTACAATTCGCTCAACTACTACCTAGGAAGGATGCACCATTGTGCTCAGGGTCATTACAGCAGTGGTTGCCATACCAACTTGGGTCAAACATGACAGCAAACATCAATATAAAAATTCCCTTAAATTCTAATATACAAATACTGGTCTGGTAAGTGATCTCACACCCCCCAGTTTAGAGCTAACTCTGCCAACAAACTACATTTTGCTCAACTACTGCCTAGTGTTAAGCAGCCTTTTGCCTAGGCTGACTGGAGCAGTAGTTTCTAGTAACTTGCCTTCAACAAGACAGCAAACATCAATATAAATATTCCCTTAAATTCTAATTATACAAATACTGGTCTGGTAAGTGATCTCACACCCCCCAGTTTAGAGCTAACTCTGCCAACAAACTACATTTTGCTCGACAACTGCCTAGTGTTAAGCAGCCTTTTGCCTAGGCTGACTGGAGCAGTAGTTTCTAGTAACTTGCCTTCAACAAGACAGCAAACATCAATATAAATATTCCCTTAAATTCTAATTATACAAATACTGGTCTGGTAAGTGATCTCACACACCCCAGTTTAGAGCTAACTCTGCCAACAAACTACATTTTGCTCAACTACTGCCTAGTGTTAAGCAGCCTTTTGCCTAGGCTGACTGGAGCAGTAGTTTCTAGTAACTTGCCTTCAACAAGACAGCAAACATCAATATAAATATTCCCTTAAATTCTAATATACAAATACTGGTCAGCTGGTAAGTCATCTCACACACCCCAGTTTAGAGCTAACTCTGCCAACAAACTACATTTTGCTCAACTACTGCCTAGTGTTAAGCAGCCTTTTGCCTAGGCTGACTGGAGCAGTAGTTTCTAGCAACTTGCCTTCAACAAGACAGCAAACATCAATATAAATTTTAAGGTGTCCCACCTTTATTTGTCACTAATTGTAATTTCAAGTCGCCTTACCACAAAACTCGCAATGATCACCAGTTAGATTGGGAATGACGTGACATTTAACAAACTGACATCACATCATTTTATCAAAAACGAACAGAGTGTTTAGGCCCGCTTTCTACTTCAACATTTGTACCATAACAAGACATAGTGTATTCCTTTGTCTTAAAGTCATTACTTCTGCTTGAGAGCTCACAAAACGCTATGGTTTGGTTTCACACTGCTTCATTTCTAAGTTGGTCTTTATAATAAACTCAATACAGCATATTTCACTATCCTAAATCAAGAAAATTTTCTCTTCTAATTTTTTCATAGAAAATCATGAAAATGTTCTCTTCATGTTTCTCTGAGGATGATTCTGTAATAGAATTGAATCACTATCCTAAGTCTTGGATATTCATTTTGAAAGTTTGCGATGGTAGGTAGAAACCAATGGGGGTTATTCTCATATTTCAAAGTGAACTAAGCTGTGCTTAATTTGTATCACCAGAATGTCAAAAAACGTCCCCAGGGCCCCTGAAAGATCACTTAAATACGGATGAAATTCTCCATCCATGAATGCACCCCCCCCCCCCCCCGCCCCTCCCTGCCCTACTACAAAATCCTTAAACAAAGGCTCTACTTTCTAGTTAACACTTAACAGCAGAAGTTTATGAGCAAAATACTGAACGTACCTGTTAAAAAGATTTTATGGAAATGTTATTTTATCACCAAATTTGTTTTCACAAAAAAACTTAACTTATACTTGAGGTAAAGTAAGGAGTTTTTCAAGCATCTCGAGTCAAAGTTTTATATCTGAATTACCTTATTTGTTTAAGAGATATCTGAAGCTCAGTTTTGTTTAAGATATATCTGAACATCGATAGTCTGCGATAGCAGACTGGTCTCGGCCGCTCCCTCCAGATCAGTCTGCTATCTGGATCGCAGACTAGAACATTGACAGTACTTAAAAAGTTACAGATTATAACGAACACCAGAATTGTCCAGGTCTGACCAAAATAACAGACCGTTTTCCCATCTTGGAACTTTCAGATTTCTAGCTTAAAGTCAAACCACAATTAAAACCAATCTTACTTATTAGTGCTCACAACGTAGCTGTAGAAACTTGCTTTAGTGCTCACAGCGTAGCTGTAGAAACTTGCTTTAAGTGCTCACAACGTAGCTGTAGAAACTTGCTTTAAGTGCTCACAACGTAGCTGTAGAAACTTGCTTTAAGTGCTCACAACGTAGCTGTAGAAAATACAGTAGGACCTCACAACAGAGAAACAAAGAGAACCCTTTATAATTTTGGTCAGCAGTCATACAATAGAATCATGCTCAGAAGGCTTTTTCAATTCTGAAGGACTGAAAGTTGGAGCGAATTTGATCGCATATTTGGGTGGTTTTGGTGCGTTTTTCGTCGAGTTTCATGCAATAAATTTGCAACATGGCGTCCATGAGTACTTGCTACACTTTAGAGCAAGTTATTTCACTTTTTGATGAAGAAAACGCTCAAGATATTGGTGACACGAGTGAGAGTGGTTGTGATAGTGATGCTGAATATCAACATGTCAATAATTCGGTGAGTTATTTCGCTTATAACATAAATAAATTATCTTTTGAAAAACTTTGTTTTTCTACAAGACTGTTTTGGTATCAGTAAACCATAGTTACACTATCTTGGGGCCCCAAAACACACTACCAGTTTATATATATATCTATTTATCACATATATATTTATATATTTACATGTATCTATTTATCTATATATTTATATATTTATTTATATATATATTTATCACATATATATTTATATATATATTTATCACATGAGGGATGAGGTGATATCAGTTTTATCACTCGAGTGAATTGTCACGAGTGAGTGGAGCGAATGAGGGACATTTATGATATTGTACCAAGAGGGATAAAACTGATATCAACAAATCACGAATGTGATAACCTTTTTATCACATACTAGTGCCTTTATCAGGGTGATAAACAATGGGAAATAAAAATGATATTGTCCCTCAGAACATATTGTTTTTATGTCCCACTGTTATCACCCTGATAAAGGCAAGGCACTAACTAGTATGTGATAAATACAGTATATATATATATATATATATATATATATATATATATATATATATATATATATATATATATATAGCAATAATGCAAAGCCCACTACCCTTGTGGTAGTTTGAGCACTCTGGCCCCATACTGCTTTACGCTCTCTGGATGTGCACATGACAGCTATTGTCCCACAAGCGGTTGTCACCGACAATCGCTTAGGGTATAAATGGTTGTCATGCTATATCTAGATTGTACCAGAGCTACACTGATGAGCTGTAGAACAGTGAAACACGTGTCTGTAGATTGTACTATTACGCTCCTTCACTTTGGTGTTGTTGAGCACTCTGTGAAGTTGGTGTGGGTGTCATTTAGCAATAATGCAAAGCCCACTACCCTTGTGGTAGTTTGAGCACTCTGGCCCCATACCGTTTTATGCTCTCTGCCTCTGGATGTGTGCATGACAGCTATTGTCCCACAAGCGGTTGTCACCGACAATCGCTTGGGGTATAAATGGTTGTCATGTCATGTCATGTCTAGATTGTACCAGAGCTACACTGACGAATCACGTGTCTGTAATAATATACAATCTACAGACACGTGTTTCATCAGTGTAGCTCTGGTACAATCTAGACATGACATGACATTATAACATGACAACCATTTATACCCCAAGCGATTGTCGGTGACAACGGCTTGTGGGACAACCAGAGAGCGTAAAGCGGTATGGGGCCAGAGTGCTCAAACTACCACAAGGGTATATTATATTATATATTATTTATTATTGATATATATATATATAATTATATATATTTCTAAAACTCATTAATAATTCATGAGGAAAATTCAAAAGAAATTAATGTTTAATCTGTCTTTATACTATGATATAGACCTGATCATATCACATAATATAGACACATGTGTCTGTATATGTGATATAAACTCATGGGTCTATATCATGTGTCTATAACACACTTGGCCTCAACCATCTCGACTGGGGTACACTGATAGCATCCACCGTACGAGCTTGAGACACCATCATTTGCTGAATAGCAAATGTTGATTTGATCACCACTTTTATAGCAGTCTGCCCAACTAAAAATTGTGGGACTTCTAGCGGTCAAAGCGCATGCTCATACCATCAATTTGGGTCTCCACATTCGGTAGATGACCTGGTTTGTTATAAACTTACCAGGCGTAAGGCACGTTTTAGAAGTCATTTACAAAACTCGTCATCGTGCTTTATCAATGTAGTATATAGACGCTCACCTTTCGGCTCGCGTCTATATACAATGATAAAGCACTCTGACTCGGTTTGTAAATATTACATATATATATAATCTTCAAAGATAACTTTATTTAAACATAACTACAAATACATTTCAGGGATCAACCCCTTCATCAGATTAAACTAAACAACCTGTGACAAATATTTTTATACCATTAATTATCATAACCTATAACATTAACCTAAGCTGTCTACATTTAAATGTAGACAGCTTAGGTTAATGTTATAGGTTATGATAATTAATGGTATAAAAATATTTGTCAAAGGTTATTTAGTTTAATCTGATGAAGGGGTTGATCCCCGAAACATATTTGTAGTTATGTTTAAATAAAGTTATCTTTGAAGATTATGTTTTTAGATTATAACTTTATGGTGAGCGGGCTCTTGATTTATATATATATATATATATATAATATATATATATATATAATATTATATTGTATTGTATTGTATTGTATTATATATATATTTATAAAATAGGTTGCGTCTTACGCACGCTGTGATTGGTCAATTACCGTGTTTATATCAGGCTATGTAAACACGGTTGTGATGTCACGGCACATTTTTTTAACCTTATTTCATAAAAGAAATAGAAAATGGATGCCCTGTGTTTATATAACCTGATGCAAACACTCGAGTGAGTTGGGAGAATTCGAAAGTACTTATGTAAACCCTCGCCTACGGCTCGGGTTCACATAAACTTTCGAATTCTCCCAACTCACTCTCGTGTTTGCATCAGGCTATATAAACACGGGCGGCCATTTTCTATTTCTTAAATAATGTATAAATAGGTAATATTTCTTATAGCAAGAGGTGTTTGTTTACATTTTGATAACTTATTGCATCCAGATAAAGCAATATGTTGGTTTGTATATATGAAAAGTCAATAATTCGTGTTATTGTTACATCATAATTGATGGAGTTGATCAGGAATTTCCAGCCCTCCCCTGTAACCTATCTATCTGTACTGAAGACAAATATGCTCCCTTCTCCGCTCCCTATACTCTGCTTATTGCTCTCTGCTCTGCTCTCTGCTCAGCTCCCTATGTGCTCTCTTCCCTGCTCGATCTCTCTTCTCCGCTCAGCTCTGGTCTCTGCTCTGGTCTCTGCTCTGGTCTCTGCTGTTCATTGCTCTCCTTTCTGCTCTTCTCTCTCCCCTATTCTCTCTTCCCATATTCTCTGCTCTCTTTTCTGCTCTGCTCTCTGCTCTGCTCTCCGCTCTACTCTGCTCTCCGCTGAGCTCTGGTCCCTGCTCTGCTCATTGCTCTCTGCTGTGCTATCGGCTCCGCTTTCTGCTCTCTGCTCTGCTCTCTGCCTTCTCTGCTCTGTTCTCTGCTCCTTGCTCTGCTCTTCTCTGCTCTGCTCCTTGCTCTGCTCTTCTCCGCTCAGTGCTCTGTTAACTGCCAGTTATCCGTTGTTGTTTGGATGTAGGTGTCGTCGGTGGCACAGTCTAAGCAAACTAACAGTAAGCAATCTAGCCGTAAGCAATCTGCTAGGCAACATAGCAATAGCGTACAACCGGGCAGTCTAGCCGCAAGCAATCGGCTACCGGTAAGCAACAGAGCAATAGCGTACAACCGGGCAATCTAGCTGTAAGCAATCAGCTACCGGTAAGCAACAGAGTGAGCAGTAGAGTAATCCCGAGTTCGGGATATGATTGGAAGCAGTAAGAGGTTGCCATGACAACTCTGCCAAGGCAGACCTCCCGACACCACATTGATTAGTCAGTGGAAATATAGTATAATTGTTATATATATAGCACAAGTCTATATATACTCCACTCGTCTGGAATGGGTGGGGTAAGGGTGAAAGGTTAAGCAATTGCACATGCAGGTACAAGCTAGGCAGCATTGCAAAGACTGGAATAGCAATCAGGCAAGCAATAAGCAAGTAAGCAACAGACAGCAAGGAGGCGGCGACGCGTTCCACTGAATAAGCTGAACATATGTGAAGCCCTTGACATGCCTTGGGACTCCCCAACTCTCTAGAGACCGCTGGCTACATAACTACATCTGCAGTTAACTTTGCCTAAATTACATTTAACCCCATCTCTGCTCTCTTCTCTGCTCTCTGCTCTGCTCATTGGTCCCTTGCTTTGCTCTGCTCACTCACTCTGCTCTGCTCATTGCTCCGCTCTCTCCTCACTCTGCTCTGCTCATTGCTCCCTGCTCTGCTCTCTGCTCTCTTCTCCCTGCTCTGCTCCCTATACTCTGCTTATTGCTCTCTGCTCTCTGCTCAGCTCCCTCTGCTCAGCTTCCTTTGCTCAGCTCCCTCTGCTAGGCTTATTGCTCTCTGCTCTCTTCTCTCCGCTCAGCTCTGCTCTGCTTTCTGGTCTGCTCTCTGTTCTCCGCTCAGCTCTGGTCTCTGCTCTGGTCTCTGCTCTGGTCTCTGCTGTTCATTGCTCTCTGTTCTTTGCTCTTCCCTCTTCTCTCCTCTCTGCTCTGCTCTCTTCTCTGCTCTGCCCTCTGCTCTGCTCTCTGCTCTCCGCTCCACTCTCTACTCTGCTCTGTGCTTTGCTTTCTGCTCTTCTCTGCTCTCGATCTTCTCTGCCCAGTGCTCGCCCTCTGCTCTGTTCTCTTCTCTGCACTCTGCTCTGCTCTATGCTCCATGCTCTGCTCATTGCTCCTTGCTCTGCTATCTGCTCCGCTATCTGCTCTGCTCTGCTGTCTCGACTCTGCTCATTGCCCTCTGCTCTGCTCTCTACTATCTACTCTCTGCTCTCTACTCTGCTTGCGCTCTGCTCTGCTCTCTGTTCTGTTCATTGCTCTCTGCTTTGCTCACTGATCGGCTCTCTGTTCTGCGCTCTTATCTCTGCTCTCTGCTCTACTCTTTGCTTTGCTTTGCTCTGCTCTCTGCTCTTCTCTCTGCTTTCCGATCTTCTCTGCCCAGTTCTCTGCTCTCTGCACTATGCTCTATGCTCTGCTCATTGCTCCCTGCTCTGCTCTCTGCTCCGCTATCTGCTCTATACAACTCTTTACTTCAACCAATATTTGATTACTGGTGCTGTTGTATGACCAATATTGATTACTGTTCTGTTCTTTCTGTTGTGCTCTCTGCTCAGTGCTCTGCGTTCTGCTGCTCTGCTCTCTCGGCTCTGCTCATTGCTCATTGCTCTGCTCTCTTCCCTCTGCTCTCCGTTCTCTGCTCTGCTCTTCTCTTCTCTTCTCTTTGCTCTCTGCCCTGCTTTCTGTTCTGCTCTCTTCTCTGCTCTCTACCCTGCTGTCTGCTCTTTTCCCTCCTCTGCTTTCTGCTCTCTGCTCTGCTCCCTGCTCTTCGCTTTTCTTTCTGCTCTGCTGTCTGCTGTGCTCTCTTCCCTGCTCTGCTCTGCTCTCTGCCCTGTTCATTGCTCTCTGCTTTGCTCACTGATCCGCTCTCTGTTCTGCGCTCTTATCTCTGCTCTGCTCTGCTCTATGCTCTTCTCAGCTCTCTGCTCTACTCTCTGCTCTCCGATCTTCTCTGCCGAGTGCTCTCTGCTCTGCTCTATGCTCTATGCTCTGCTCATTGCTCTGCTCTCTGTTCCGATATCTGCTCCGCTATCTGCTCTCTGCTCTATACAACTCTTTACTTCAACCAATATTTGATTACTGTTCTGTTGTATGACCAATATTGATTACTGTTCTGTTCTTTCTGTTCTGCTCTCTGCTCTTCTCTGCTCAGTGCTCTGCTCCGCTCTCTCCCTGCTCTGCTCTCCTCTCCTCTGCTTATTGCTCTCTTCTCTGCTCTCTGCTATCCCCTCAGCTCTGGTCCCTGCTCTGCTCATTGCTCTCTACTTTGCTATCGGCTGCGCTTTCTGCTCTCTGCTCTGCTCTCTTCTCCGCTCTCTGCCCTCTCCTCTGCTCTCTGCTCTGTTCTCTGCTCCTTGCTCTGCAGTTCTCTGCTCTGCTCCTTGCTCTGCTCCTTGCTCTGCTCTTGTCTGCTCAGTGCTCTGCTCTGCTCATTCTGCTCTGCTCATTGCTCTGCTCACTCTGCTCTGCTCATTGCTCCATGCTCTGCTCTGCTGAGTGCTCTGCTCTGCTCTCTGCTCCCTGCTCTGCTTTCTGCTCAGCTCCCTCTGCTAGGCTTATTGCTCTCTGCTCTCTTATCTCCGCTCAGCTCTTCTCTCTCCTCTTCTCTCTGCTTGCGCTCTGCTCTGCTCTCTGCTCTGTCCATTGCTCTCTGCTTTGCTCACTGATCCGCTCTCTGTTCTGCGCTCTTATCTCTGCTCTGCTCTATATGCTCTTCTCAGCTCTCTCTTCAGCTCACTTGTCTGCTCTCTGCTCTACTCTCTGCTCTCTGCTTTGCTTTGCTCCGCTCTCTGCTCTTCTCTCTGCTCTCCGATCTTCTCTGCCCAGTGCTCTGCTCTCTGCTAGAGGTGAGCCGATGTTTAAATATAGCCGATTGCCGATACCGATTGTTAAGAGCCGATATTTACCCACCATCGGCCGATTAATCGGCAAAACCGATGAGTGCTTACCTGATGCTCAGTGCTCACGTTTTATCGTTTTACTCATCTCAAGTTTCGCAATGAGAGGAAGTCATCAAGCCAATTTTCGTATTTTGAGCGCAACAAAACAAACAGAAAACAGTCAAGTAGTCAGCAGTGTTTCCTTTATTTTTGTACCAACAAACCAGACATTCAGCCTTCGATTCGTCATTTTCATTAATTTTAAAGTACTCCCAAACGATACTTTTAAAATTATAAGAGCTTGCCATGATAAACGAGGACGAGAGAGCAGAAATACGAGGACGAGACAGACACCGCTGACTGATCCGATGGTGAAAGACAATCGGCCGATGGCCGATTGTGAGAAAAACTAGCCGTTAATCGGCTCTGCCGATGTTTTGCCGATGATCGGCTCACCTCTACTCTCTGCTCTATGCTCTGCTCATTGCTCCCTGCTCTGCTCTGCTCTCTGCTCCGATATCTGCTCCGCTATCTGCTCTCTGCTCTATACAACTCTTTACTTCAACCAATATTTGATTACTGTTCTGTTGTATGACCAATATTGATTACTGTTCTGTTCTTTCTGTTCTGCTCTTCTCTGCTCAGTGCTCTGCTCTCTTCTCTGCGCATTGCTCCCTGCTCCACTCTCTGCCTACACTCTGCTCTCTGCTCTGCTTATTGCTCTCTTCTCTGCTCTCCGCTGAGCTCTGGTGCCTGCTCTGCTCATTGCTCTCTGCTGTGCTATCGGCTCCCCTTTCTGCTCTCTGATCTGCTCTCTGCCCTCTCCTCTGCTCTCTGCTCTGTTTGTTCTCTGCTCTGCTCCTTGCTCTGCTCTTCTCTGCTCAGTGCTCTGTTAACTGCCAGATATCCGTTGTTGTTTGGATGTCGGTGTCGTAGGTGGCACAGTCTAAGTATAGGTAATCATATGATAGCGAGTGCAATTAATGATCTTACACTACGAGTGATATTTGAAAATTTAACCACGATAATCACCGAGACTGAGGTGACTAATTGTTTTAGTAAAATTTCAGAGGTGATTATTGATTTTCCAAGACATTTGAAACAGACTTCTTTAACTGTTGTAGTATCATTTTGTAAATGTAATGCTCATTGCCTCAACTCCCGAAGTTTTCGTCACGCCTTGACAGCTTTCATAAGCACACATACGATCAAAACTAACCCCAAAATACAAATAATTATATGAATCAACACTTTCTTACCTTGAAATGGTTCTATCTTAAAGCTTTCCGTTGTATACAGTCTCAATCTGTTGATTTTTTTGACGATTTTTAAAAATTTTCGCCATTTTGAAAACAATTGCATCATTAATTAGAAACCATCCGTCAAAATGTTGATTGCGAGAGGAGACTGAAACGAATAAGGCAGTTTTGTCTGCAGTTATACTCCTTTTGACGTAAAAAATCTAGTAAAATCGCCCGAGGTGATTATCGCAGGATAATCACCTCGCAGGATCCAATCAGAACACCGGAAATTCAATCACCTCTGAAATTTTACTAATGTAAATTAATTATAAGTAAAATGTTAATTGTAATTTATTTCACAATTTTTTGGGGTGGGTCTGCAGCCCCCCGGCCCCCTGATTGCTATGGCCCTGGAACTTGTTGGAAAAGTGTATTATTATGCATTGTCTACTCTATTTCGATTTTGATTGGTTGTTGGCATAACAGCTAATTCGTGACACCAACTTCATGTGACGTCAATGTTCCAATATTATGGTTAAAAAGTGTAGATATTAACTATAAACTCAGACAAACACGAATGCTCAGGTTAACTGACTTAACTCCCAGGGCCAGGAGATTTTGATTCTCAGTTTTTTTTTCAAAATGTCAAAATCCCCTGGGTTGCCCCCACCCCCCCTCTCAGGCGTCTTGAATGTCTGCAACAGCGATGTTTGAACAGTTTTGTAGCACCTTTTTATCGACAAACTTGCTACAGATCGTTCACAACAACCTTGCAGCAGATTGCTTGCGGCCCTGCTACAGCTCTGCAGGCGGCAAACAAGTTACGTGTCTGAAACAACAAGCTTGCTGCAGGTCTGCAGACAGCTTGCGACAGACGTGTCATGACATCTGATAACAAGGTATGCGAATAAATTCCGATTTCGTCAGTTTTCATCAAGCTTGCAGCAAGTCTATTGCAGACTTGTTGCAAGCCGTGCGTTTTTTGGCTGGTTAACCGGAAGCGATTGCGAAAGTCCAACTCGTAAGCCCTCCAGCTAGGAATTGAACGTGCGATCCTGCGAACTGTAGAGCAGCGCTCTTACCACTGAGCTACAGAATAGGCCTATCAACAGGGTCCGGTTGTTCGAAGGTCGATTAGTTTAATCCTAGATTAGTAAAAAGTTGAACAGCAGAATATTGAGGGTCTGTTCGTGAAAGTTAATTTTTTTCTTGACAGAGTTACTATGTATTGATAAACCTTTATCAGGTGAAGTTTCAACTAAAACGATAACCCAGAACATAGTGAAATTAAACAATCAATTAACTATTAACCCAGGATTAGCGCTAATCGACCTTTGAACAACCAACTCTCGTCGGAACCACTGAAGTTTTTGTCCTCGCTTTTTTTCTGCCTTCGTCATAACGCTTACTCCATAATTACGCCATGTTTACGGCTTACGGAGGCCCGTTGCCAAGGCCCAAGAGCTTAGTCACAAATTCATCACTCGGAACTTCCCTTAACTGAATATATATGAATTCGAGTTTAATCAAGTGAAATGCCGAATATTACTTGTAATATACCCAATTATCCACTGGCATATATTACCCCGTTGTGTATACAGAATTTTTAACTCATAAGCTTTCGCCAACCCGGCTTCTGTAGCTCACAGCTGGGGTCAGGGTCGGGGTAGGTAATCTCCGAGTTAAGCCCTTCCAGTTAAGCCCCACAGAGCAGGAAGAGCGAAGAGTAGAAAGCAAAGTGCAGAGTAGAGCGGAGAGCAGAGAGCAATGAACAGAGAGCAGAGAGCAGAGCAGAGAAGAGAGCAGAGAATAGGGGAGAGCGAAGAGCAGAGAGGAGAGCAAAGAGCAATGAACAGCAGAGACCAGAGCAGAGACCAGAACAGAGACCAGAGCTGAGCGGAGAAGAGAGAGCAGAGAATAGGGCGCTGAGCAGAGCAGAGAGCAATAAGCAGAGTATAGGGAGCGGAGCAGGAAGCAGAGAGCAGAGCACTGAGCAGAGCAGAGCAGGGAGCAATGAGCAGAGCAGAGTGAGCAGAGAGCGGAGCAATGAGCAGAGCAGAGAAGAGCAGAGAGCAGAGCACTGAAAAGAGCAGAGGGAAGAGAAGAGCGAGCAGAGTGAAGAGCAGAGAGAAGAGAGCAGAGTAGCGAGCCGAGAAGTGAGCAGAACAGAGAACAGAGAAGAGCATAGAGCAGAACCAAGATAAGAGCGGAGAGAAGAGAGCAGAGCAGATACCAGAGCAGAGACCAGAGCTTAGCAGACAGCAGAGAAGAGACGAATAAGCAGAGCAGAGGGAGAAGAGCAGGGAGCAGAGTGCAGGGCAGAGAGTGGAGCAGGGAGCAATGAGCAGAGGGCAGAGCACTGAGCAAAGAAGAGCAGAGAGCAGAGCAGAAAGAAGAGCAGGGAGCAGAGAAGAGCAGAGGAGGGAGCAGAGCAGACAGCAGGACAGAGAGCAGAGAAGATAGCAGAACAGAAAGCAGGGAAGGGAGCAGGGCAGGGAGCAGAGAGAAGAGAAGAGCAGAGCAGAGGGAAGAGAGCAGAGCACTGAGCAGAGCCGAGAGAGCAGAGCACTGAGCAGAGAGCAGAACAGAAAGAACAGAACAGTAATCAATATTGGTCATACAACAGAACAGTAATCAAATATTGGTTGAAGTAAAGAGTTGTATAGAGCAGAGAGCAGATAGCGGAGCAGAGAGCAGATATCGGGGCAGAGAGCAGAGCAGAGCAGAGCAGGGAGCAATGAGCAGAGCACTGGGCAGAGAAGATCGGAGAGCAGAGAGAAGAGCAGAGAGCAGAGCAAAGCAGAGAGTAGAGCAGAGAAGTGAGCTGAGGAGAGAGCTGCATGAGAAGAGCATATAGAGCAGAGCAGAGATAAGAGCGCAGAACAGAGAGCCGATCAGTGACCAAAGCAGAGAGCAATGAACAGAACAGAGAGCCGAGCAGAGCGCAAGCAGAGAGCAGAGGAAAGAGAAGAGGAGAGAGCAGATCAGGGTTAGTATTACGGTTATTTTCTTAGGGTTAGTATAAGAGTAATATTAATTATTTGGTTAAAACTTCCCACAAAATGCAGGAAATTGCCCCCGGACCCCCCTAGACATTTTTCGCGCCTTCGGCACTCGCATCCACCACGCCAGCCACCCTAATCCAAAATAGCTTCCTACGTCACTGAGTTTGTTTAAGTTTTGTTTAAACAACTTGTTGCAACTTGCAAGTCTGCAGTTCATCAAATTGCTACGGATCTGATGACGGCAAGTTTGTTACAACTTGATGAAATGGCATTATTGTTACAGCTAGCCTTGCTTGCAGACTTGCTGCAAGCGTGCAGCGCCATCATGTTTGTAACAAGCTTGTGAGATTTTTGGCCGTGTAGTTCTCAAAGTGTATATGTTTTTTGTCTTACACAGGGCCTTCGCTCGAAACGTTATAACACTACGCTCCACATTTCGGCAGTACGCAATCTTTATACAAAGTGGCTATTCGTATATGGGAGTACGGGAGTAGATCATCTAACGTTTAGCTCTTATTGATTCATTTAAAAGATTCTTTCAACGAAATAATCGAAAACAAACCATTTTACAATTAAATTCGCTTTGTGTTTAGGTTTAGGGTTAGGGTTTGTGTTGTGGTGAGCTTTAGCAAATTGCAAGCATCTTCAACAAGTGATTCCCGTATCAATTTCCAAAATTAGCGCTCGCGTCTGGAAAAAAATAAAATAGATGCCATTTCTGTTGGATATATCTTGTTTTTTTTTCTCTGTTTTTCCGACTTTGAGCTACTGTTAGGTTAGGACTGTGGTTGTAGTTTAAGGTTGTGGTTTGAGTTTGAATGTTGTTAAATTAAAGATATTAGGAAGCTTAAGCTTCCAGTACGAGTACGACTACGAGTACGATGGTTTTTCTTTTGAAGTATGCTACTTTGAACGTGTTGCCGTTTTCGGTTTGATTCGACTGTAGTTTTAGAAATATGTTGTGTCAAAGAAAGGACGACGAGTCTAAAGCAATTGACTCGTAGTGAAAGCTTTTTTTATTAATGGACTCCCGTACGAATAGCAAATACGTTTTGGCGTACAAATAGCTACGCCGATCTTTATAATTATGTTCTATTTAGATATTGATGCTTTATTATTGATGATATATGCAGTATCCCACCTGGTGTTTCCATTAATTCCATATAGATTAACGTTGATGTTATAACTAGTTCCTTACCTTGACAAAACCTTGCCGAAATCGAAAGAAACAGCAACTTTTTTCCATTTCGATCGTTCATAAACAAGATGGACGAAGCACGCTGCATCAAGCTACTTGATCACATGATCTGTCACTGCTATATCACATTAGCCTGTTACTTCGCTAATACATCGGCACGAATCGGCCTACACCGCTTTCATCGCTGGAAGATCGTTTGCGCGCCGACGAATCTGCTACATGAGGTAACCTATTACGTCACAAAAGTGCGAATACATAGTCCGCCAGATAGCTTTTTACGGGAAGGTAACGTCTCCGTTGCTATAGCAACGCAACGTAGACGCAAAAAACCCAGTAAAATTTACTACAAAAACAGCCTAATCCTTTAATGTCCAAGAGTGCCTTTAGTATTTTACTCTGGCTAACGCCAGACGATTTTACTCTTCAATAAGAAACTTCCTGGGTTATAAAGGGTTAAGAAACTCTCGCTTAACCCTTTAATGCCCAAGAGTGCCTTTAGCATTTTATTCTGGCTAACGCTAGAGTATTTTACTCTGCCAACGCCAGACGATTTTACTCGTCAATAGGAATCCTCCTGGGTTATAAAGGGTTAATATGATCCACTGTCTATCTATCTATAGTTTTCCATACTAACTAGAACGTTTGTAAAAAATTACAATATGATAAGATTAGAATTCCCTCAGGGAGCAACTAATCCAGTTTAAAACACGGTTAACTTTTATTATAAAACCAAAAACTCGAAACTCGAAAATACAACAACCGCTGTGTGACCGCGCCACAAGCTTTCCCCAGTTCCTCTCGACCGCGCGTCACACAGCTAATTAACCTATTGTCACTATCGGCTACTTTAAACTTTAATGTTCATCATCTGACGAAATGTTGTCTGTGGCATCAATTTCTGCATCTGCGCTATCCCCAATGAGCCATTCTCCAAATCGTGTTGGTGGCTGTCTACTTCGAGTTGATCGCGATGGCCTGGTAGTGTTTTTGTATGTTCTCGCTTTCGTTCACTTCTTCATGTATTGGACAGAGGTCATCAATGTGGGATGTTCCATTGGTAGTAGACTCGTATTCCATAGCATTGGGGTTCAGGATGGTGCCAGCATCGTCGCTCACATTCCTACTGGTAAGCTGAATTGTGTCGGTTGTGCTTTGCGTGGAACCAGTCGAGGAGACCTCCACATCACGATTAAGAACATTTGTATCCATAGCATTATCCTGCCTTTGTCCATCAGGATTTCGAGTGTTCTCCATGATACCATCGTCTGGTTCATCACTTGTGCTAGTGGGTGTTGGGGGTAGTTCTGGAGGAGGTGGTAGTTCATCGTCAGAATCCGTATCTGTTATGTTGTGCTCTGCCACGTCTGGCATCGTTGGGTTGTCATTGGTGTCCGGCAGGTAATTTGTCTTTCTTTGAGAGCGCTTGGAAATTCTTAGACGTGGTGGTCGGATGAAGGCATCTTTGAGATGTTCGGCTCGTCGAGATATCCAACGGTGTTGCTTCACATGTCTCAGTTTGTAGCTTGATCCTCCCCCACGAACTTGGATGATCTCCCAGGGACCAGTGTAGCCTTTCTCACGCGGGGGTTTTCGGGCGTACACATACTGGCCGACTGTGTACGGGGCATAAGCCCTGGTTTGCCTATTGGTAGATTTCTCATGACGTTTGGTTTTCTCTTTGATAATTCGATCTCGAATTGTCGCTTGCAGCTCGCGATTGTTCAACGTGTGTTGATGAGGGTTAGCATCATTCGGTGTGGAATCAACTGGGTCAAATGGGTTTCGAGCGTCGTCACCAAATGCAGCTTTGAACGGTGTTACTTTCGTTGTGGTGTGAACTGCATTATTCATGTGAAATAGGGCAGATGCCATGCGATCATCCCATTCCGTTCCATGCTCGATTAGTGTTGCTTGAAGTTTGGCTTTGAGCGTCTGGTTTGCTCTTTCGGTTGCGCCATTGGCTTGAGGGTGGTAGGCTGCAGTCTTAGAGTGGTGGATGTGATACTGGTTAAGCAACGCATGAACGGGATGCTTGCTTCTATCGGATAGACGTTGGCATGTGCTTACAAACTCTGTGCCTCTGTCAGAAACGATTGTGCGAGTTCTCAGGCCAAAAAGTAACAACAAGCGCTCGAGTGCGTTGGCGACGGTCTGTGCTTCTTTGTTGGGCAGTGGTTCGCCTTGAGTGAACTTCGAAAAGTGGCAGTGGACCACTAGAGCGAATCTGTTTCCTCGCGTAGAAGGGTCGAATGGTCCAATTAGGTCCACGCCAAGTTTCTCAAATGGAGCTGAGGGAGTGTCGGTTAACTGAACCGGTGGGACTCGTGGGTGTAGATTGGGTTTTGTGGTGGCACAAGTTTCGCAGGATCGCACATAGTCGGTGATATCTTTGTTGATATCCGGCCACCAGTATATGCGCCGAAGATTTTCTGAAGTTGACGCTGCTCCGGGATGAGCAGTCTTGTCATGGAAAGCCTCCAGGGTTGCTGGTACCAAACTGCTGGGTAGTACTAACAAGCCTTCAGGTTTGGTAGGGTCATCGCTCTTCATACGTAGCTCACCATCTGCACCAAAACAGAGGCTGTCCTTATGGTTCCAGAATTTGGATTTGGCAGGATCAGCTGGTTTTACTTTTCCCCATCGTCCGGATGCAAGGCTGTTTCTAGCGTAGCAGACAAGTATGTCGCGTTCTTGTTCTCCTTTCAACTGTTGCATAGTCAATCGACGCGTCACGGCGTTAACCTTGGTGGTAGACAGTCGTGAGAGGGCATCGGAAACAAGTAGCTAGTTTCCAGGGCGCAGTTGGGGAACGAAGTCCATGTCAGCAATTTCCACAAGCCAACGTTGAATCTTCCTGCTCTTGTACTGCAAGGTGCGTGCCCATTTGAGTGCCTCGTGGTCTGTACGCCAGATAAATTGCCTTCCGGATAGGTACACGCGCCAATCGTCAAAAGCTTCTACAGCGCTAAGCATCTCCTTTTCTCTGGTTTGGTAGTTCCGTTGCCTTGCCGATAGTGTGCGTGAGCGAAATGCGATTGGCCTTTCGGATCCATCCTTTTGAGCTTGCACCAGAACAGCTCCCAACTGGTTATCAGACGCGTCTGTCTCGACAATTAACGGTAGAGCGTCGGGTCCTGTGTCCGGCAAGGATAGGATGCACTGAGGCGACAGTAGAGCTTTCTTAAGGGGGTCCAGCGCCGTTTGGGCATCGGAGGTCCAGTTAAACTGTTTGCCAGGCCGGGCTTCTCTTATGGTCGCTCTTATGGGCTCCGCTCGATGTGCAAAGTTATCAATGAATTTGCGGTAATAGCCGAACAATCCGTAGACACGTTCTGCTTCCCTCTTGGACGTTGGTGCTCGCACATCCCGAATGGACTGTCGATTCTACTCGTTTGGCTTGATCAAACCGTTTCCCACGACGTGACCTAGAAAGTCAACTTCAGGTTTGCCTAGCTGTACTTTCGATGCTTTAACCTTCAATCCAGCAGTTTGCAAACGGGTGAGGACAGCTTCAAGTTGAACCCAGTGTTCTTTCCAGGTCCTTGTACCAATCAAGATGTCATCGAAGTAACAAACGACGCGGTCCCATTGCAATCCACGTAACACCATATCCATAAGCCTTTGGAAAACGGCGGGGGCTGTTTTGGCACCAAAGGGCATCACTGTCCATGTGAATTGTCCTTGGTCTGTCTCGAAAAGGCAAGCTTTCAGAGGCGGTGGTCGATACGGGAATCTGCCAGTAGCCAGCGACTAAGTCGAGTGTTGAAAAGATTGTAGCGTCGCGTAGGTTTTCCAAGCAGTCGTTCATGTTGGGAAGAGGGTAGGGATCTGACGTCGTTACACTGTTGAGTCCCCGGTAGTCGACGCACAGCCGCCATGTACCGTCTGCCTTCTGAACCATAAGAATTGGGCGGACCATGGACTGGAAGTTTCTTTCATTCGCCCAGACTCAAGACCAGCCTTGAGTTGTCGTTTAACTTCGTTCCTCAAAAAGTACGGTGTTTCGCCGACGTGGTGTGGCTACGGGGACGGCATTGCCGGTCTGTATGTCAAATGTAGTGAGGTGTGTCGATCCCAGTTCTGAAGAGTCCAATGCAAACACATTCTGGAACCGTGAGATGAGATCTTTCGCTTTAGGTTGTTCGGCTTTTGGAAGCTTGTCCACACCCATCATAGATGCGATCTGTTCCACGCGCTTTTGAGTAGTCCCGGAAGGTTTTTGATGGACTTTGACTTGAGCAGCTATTGGTTTGGTATGGGCAGATGGTGTTGTCACTTCTTCAATTTTGACGATGACTGTATTGGCCTTGACTGTCACTTCGACATCGTGTGGATTCAGCAGTAGAACTGGTAGTTCAGTATCATTGGTATTCATGTGGTAGAGTGAAGAGCCAATGCAGAGTTGAGGTTCGGTGTTGGTAAAGCTTCTGTTAACTAAGAACGTGGCTGGTCTCAGTACTTTATGCGTTATCTGCATTGCTACCTGTCTCTCAGACCGAGCAGGAATGACGATGTCTTCCATTACACAAACCCGTAGTGCTTGTGGTGGGGATAGGTCTTGAGGGTTGGGATCAACAATGTCAACTCCAGCAGTCTGGTTATCCATGACTATACAGCGGCGGTTGATAGAGACGGTAAGATCTGAGTGGTTTCTGAAAAGAATATCTGTGCCCAGGATTGGCCGTCCATTTAAATTCTCTACCACTTCTATGGATGAGCTTGGCAGCTGAATAGTAGTGTTTGATCCAAGGCGCAGTTTTGAATAAAACCTTCCAAGTGGTTTCAACATGTGTCCTGATGCTGACTGAGCTTTGAGATCACTTGAAAGTAACTGAATATCATCATCGCGCAATATCCAGGAAGGTATTAATGTAACCTGACTGCCCAGGTCAAGGTAAAACCATTCATGTCGGTGTAACTTGTGTATAAAGACTTTGATGTAAATGGCCTTTCCATATGTTGCTTGAAGTTGTTTCACATCTATATTCCCAGTGACTTTGTTATGTGCAGGTTCTTGTAGGGTCGGCACAGTCGAGTCCCTGCCACTCACTGTGCTTTCCCGTTTCCCTGCTGTGACAGTTTTTGTTCACAGGTTAAGCGTCGCTCTCGGTGGCGTCGATGACAGGCACGGCATGGTGGGACACTAGGACATAATCTAGCGATGTGACCTTGTTTTCCACACGCCCAACAACTCATGTCTTGTCGTTGGCCAGGGCGAGGTGGGCCAGACCCAGGGTGGTTGGCTTGTACTTGTTGATTTACTTGTTGTTCAGATAAAATTTGCAATACCTGAGTCATCTGTGCTTGAAGGGTAGCAATGTCATCAGACCTTTGGTCAGGGACATTTTGTTGCTCTTGCTTAACTGCTGACAGATTGGCAACTGTAGCTAGCTCATCATCTTTGTCGGAGTAGAGCCCCTTGTCATCCAGGATAACTGCAAACGTGGCTGGGTCTTCCTGGTTACCATCTTTATGTACTCTAACATATTGCTTTGCAGGCTGTCCAAGTTGCAGATAAAATTCCATTGTAACATAGGATTTCCTATATGCTTGGTCTGTATCATACACACGGCCAGCAGCCGTGTTTAGGCGGTCATAGAAATCCACATAGCGCTCACCTGGGCGACGACGAACAGCTTTCAGTTCTGCCATGTATTTCTCTTTCTTTTCCCATGTTGGTGTCTTATCGCCCAACTTTTTCGTTAAGAATCGGAGGAGGTCGTCGGCTGTCTGGCACTCGGCGATATCATTGGGCCACAATTGAAGCACTGAGCTGTCCATACTTGCCAAAATC
Organism: Paragorgia papillata; assembly: GCA_035771165.1. Taxonomy (NCBI): domain Eukaryota; kingdom Metazoa; phylum Cnidaria; class Anthozoa; order Scleralcyonacea; family Coralliidae; genus Paragorgia; species Paragorgia papillata. Next base: position 115,070 of record JAWNZC010000240.1, read on the forward strand.
AACTGAAGCTTGCTCTGCTTACTCAAAGTCTCTGCACGAGTCTTCTCTGCTTGTTGCCAGCCTTCACTATGGACGGTCATCTCTTCGTCGAAGGCCAAAAGTGCGCCATTGGCTTGGGCTTTGTAGCTTGCAAAGACTTTAGGCTTATCTATTGGACCTTTGTAGGACACAGCTAACAACGACTTGGCCGTCTTCGTCGAAATTTCCAGGGCTTTACTTACGTTAACCGGCATGGTTGACTTCGGTTTAACTTCTCAGGAAACGTGGGTCGATCGCTGCCACCAGTGATAAGATTAGAATTCCCTCAGGGAGCAACTAATCCAGTTTAAACACGGTTAACTTTTATTATAAAACCAAAAACTCGAAACTCGAAAATACAACAACCGCTGTGTGACCGCGCTACAAGCTTTCCCCAGTTCCTCTCGACCGCGCGTCACACAGCTAATTAACCTATTGTCAAATAAATGCAACATTTTAGTAATTTTACTATATTTTTTGCCATATTAAATTCTATATTTTTGTTTATACGTATTGATTCCTACTTTTCAACTTAGCATGGTAAACGTAATAATAGTTTGGTTGATTTGAGGCTGTTTTTATAGTAAATTTTACTGTTTTTCTATGTATGCAAGAAAGCTCAAATTTAAGTCCAATATGGCCGCCAATCAGTCACGGGACCATAGAGATCATAAATAAAATTGAGGCTAAAATCGGGTCGCCAATTGAAGGCGACTGGAAAATTGGAGGGCAAAATTGGGAAAATTGGAGGTCAAATTAACGAGTCCCGGATGAAACTACTTGGTTCCAGGCCTTTTTCTTCACTCCGAGAACCCCGCGGTCGAAAAAAAAGTCCTAGAACCAAGTCGTTTCATCCGGACTCGTTAATTTGCCCTCCAATTTTCCCAAGATGGCAGCCTTCAATTGGCGACCCTGTGTTGACTGAAGTTAAGATAGAGTGCCCCCTCTAGCTTTATTTATGATCTCTATGCACGGGATCTTGTTGTCATACTGCAACTTACTACCTTTTGCATAATAAATATGTTTCAAAAGTTTTACTGACTTTTTTTGATTAAAATTTCTGGAAAATAGGAAATTTTAGTGTTCAAATGTCTTGGTAGTCATGCCTTAATACCGCTGATATGATAGTTAAAAATTATGAGTTATATATAATAATCAAACATAGTAAAGGTGGATGGTTGGATGGATGGGTAGGTGGATGGATATCTTGGTAACTATAGATACATGTTTTTGGTATATATAGTATTACTATTATTCTCTTCACAACCTCAAATTCAAGACACGAAAATAAAGTCGTAATTTCTTCGAAGGTCATTTTTTATGTGATTAACTTCTACAGCTCTAAATTGTGGCTTGGTGAAAGTCGAAATTTTAGTTTGCTAGTCACGCTACAATATTGTGTTCTGAAGCTGGTTCTGAAGCCTAAAGCCTGGCGCACACATTACGATTTTAGTCTGTCGATTTTTATCCACTAGTCAACCGATAAAAAGCCGTGTTTACCATACATGTTCGCTAGTTTACACATAAAAGGCTAAAAGTTCACATTTTTAGCAACTGGAGTCACCATTTTTACGATCATCATATCAAATAACTTCACGAAGAATAATATAAGTGATCAGTGAATGATAAAAAATGGTAATCGCCACCCATGGCACGATGCGATATTCTGACCGATTTTAGTCGGGCAATATCACTTAAACCAATTTGATATTTTTACGACAAAAATCGGTCGACTAAGATAGCACTGTAATGACACCGCACACTAACGATTTTGATTGTAAGCCCTAAATTTAGTCGGCCAATAAATATTAGCCGACTAAAATCGTAGCGTGTACCACGTGATAGTCAATGTTCCATACATGCATACTTCGGGCGCAGAAGAGTAATTGTGTGGCGGTGAGAGTGTTTGAGTTTGAAGATGATGCATTCCAAAAATAAAATATGCATTCCAAAAATATTGGATGTAGAATTTCTCCTAGATGTAATTGTGGTTATATTATATTCGTTGTCTTTGATTTACGTTACCGTCTTCACTTCCAACATTTCGTTTGACGCCATGATGAAACGTTTTGATTTAAAACTTTGAGTGTCATTGCCGAGTGCCTTTAATTCTTTGAACGTTTGCATGTTGAGAATTTGTAGTACCAAGCAAGAATTTTTCGTGACACCACGTGTATTGCTTATTGCTGAACGAGCTTAGTTTAGCCAACCTGTTGAGTCAGGCCTTCATCAGAGCAAATACCAACATTGTGCTATGTCATATATGAAAACACAACAACTGAACAAGGAAAATGACGTGAGATCACTAGTTAGGTTTCTTCTAAAATTAATTAAATTGCATAGTGGCATTAAGATTGTTGACTGAAGAACGCTATAACCACATTCTTATTTTTTATTTGATTGTTTGTTTTGTTTGTTTGTTTGTTTGTTTGTTTGTTTGTTTGTTTGTTTGTTTGTTTGTTTGTTTGTTTGTTTGTTTGTTTGTTTGTTTGTTTGTTTGTTTGTTTGTTTGTTTGTTTGTTTGTTTGTTTGTTTGTTGTTATTGTTTATTTATCATTTCCTTTTATTTATATTAGAAACAACTAAAAACAAGAGAAACGATTCCAAAAATGATGCCCCAGCAAGTGCTCTGAATAAGAATCATTACTGGATTATCGCCGTGTTTTCGTTATTGCTTTTTATTTTGTTTTTTGGTTCAGTTGTTTACTATCGGAAACACAAAAATCGTTGTAAACCGCGAAGAGGTCGCTTTTTTGTCACCCAGCCATCAACATACAGGCGGTTAAATACTGGTGAGTAATTACCACTTTAAAAGGGAACTCTGCAAAAAAATATTTTACCTTTCAATGAAAGATATTTATAAGTAATAGCATAAAAAGAGGTGTATTAGTTATTAAACGTCCCGGTCGATGAGGGTCATTTATGACCCAAATCGAGCGGGACGTTTAATAGCTATAATGCACCTCTTTTTATGCTATTCCGTTGTAATATCATGTTTGCGGTAATTTCTTTTGTTTGCGGGAATTTTTGTTGTCACCTCCGTTGACGTCAAACCGGGTATGATTAGTTCTAATCAGACCTTGGTTTGACATCAACGGAGGTAGGATTAGTAAATATGAATATGAGGTATATTAGTTGTTACTGGACCTCTGAGAACAAAAGAAATCCCCGCAAACATGATATTACTAAATATCATTATCTAATATTAATAAATATCAAGAAATCGGTTAATAGTTTTTGGTTTAGTCACAGATGGCCCAACCTCATACAGCTGTTATTGTTCTATTTGCAATATAAACTTGGAAAATGTTGTTGTATTCTAATTTATAGTTCCGTAAATCATTAAAATAAACTTACTTTTGACAGTTCATCTTTCATGTTGTGAGTTGAAACTTGTAGCGGGGTCGAAACGCCGTTCGAAACTATTTCAACTCACTGAAAGTAGACAACATGACAGATGAACTGTCAAGTTATAAGTTTATTTTAATGGTCACATTTTCAAATGATTTTGTCAGTTGAACAAACTTGGAGATATAAATAACTGAGTTTGCTATCTGTGAAAATACTCTACCCTGCTTACGACGTCGATCAGAGACCATCTCATTTACATATCAAACAAATTGAAATATCTCAGAAAACGAATAAAAATACGGCAAGTTGTAAAAGGTCTTCCTTACCATTTCACGAGTTCTTCAAATTAGACAAACTTTTTATATTGCAATTACCCTTTCACTCTTTCATATTTTGAAAGATTTTCCAAATAGTTTTTACGATTTAAAAGAAAACAAACAAAAAATGAAAAATGACCAGCTGGCTGTGTTAGATCATCGTCAATCGATATATGGTATGGAAATTCGTGCTGTGAAACTATAAAGTATAGGATAAATAGCGAGAACGGATGCCTTAAGCCAGATATACAACCCGAGGGACCGCATATCCGACTTAATTAAAGGTCAACTATACCTTATGTGGTTATTGTATTTTCCGTTAAATTCGAAAAAGTTTAATTCAAAACCGAAGAAAAAATTGAAATCGGTCACTCGGTTCTGTTTTTATGTTCTGTCAAAGATCGAGTTTTGGCCATTTTTCTGAACCATATTTAAGCAACGACCGCGTTAGAAGGTAGCCTGGTACTAGCACATTTGTGACGTCATACCGGTAAGATAGAGCTCTCTTTTGGCAAAAGCCTACAACATTGTCAACATGCTAACCAGGAGTTTTTTCGAAAAAATACCCGGCCACAAGTTCGACTCCATGACTTATATCAAGGATGGCTTTGGTATTTTATCTTATAACCAACGGTACAGCCATGGAGCAATTTTTTGCAAGAAAAAACTACGCCTAGTAGGTCAATGTCAACCTGGAGACGAAAAAGGATACGATTCTTTTTTGGCTTGATCAGGCAACACTATTGACTTTAAACTAAATTATTAGTTCAGTTATTGATTTGATAGAAGTTTGAATGTACATAGCTCGTCAGAACTGTAGTTTTGCTTTTACTAAATTGGATCTGCTGCCGTAGCTTCATCTATATATCACCTTCTATTTCAATGGTGCAAGATTCACCCAAACACAATGAAGAAGACACGCTGACATTCCGAAAATCAGAGTCTGAAGAAGACGTACTTCAAAATGCCTCAAAATACTGCTGCTATATACATGTATTTGCGTGAGTGTTAGGTTGTAAACCAAAGCTCGAGCATTGAAATATTTGTTTGGTAATTAGGAAACTTACCGGTATGACGTCACCGACTATGTAGTACCCATTCTTCTCAAAAACTCGGTCGTGCATCAAGAGTTACTTAGAATCTTCCCCCTGTATGTGATTGTCCTGCGATTTTACTCCAAAGTCTTTTCTTTTTCACTTTTGCGAAGTTAGATGTTAACCGCTTTAAAAACATATATAACCTGAAAAGGTACTGTATAGTTGACCTTTAACCCTTTAATGCCCAAAAGTGCCTTTGCTATTTTATTCTGGCTAACGCCAGACGATTTTACTCGTCAACAGGAACCTCCTGGGTTATAAAGGGTTAACACACGATTGAAGAAGGTTTTCTAAAAAATAGCATTTACCGAGTGTCGAAGGCATTGTTATGTTAAATTAATGTTAACGGGATTTAATGAAATAATAAGACTCCAAAGCAACCTTTAAATAATAGTTTATTAAACAACTTGAGAAGTACGAAAAGGTTCATTGAACCATAGAAAATAGCCTTGGTTTGGAAACTCGGCAAACTTCAAAGCGGCCAACAATCGAATGCAATCTAGGTTGAATGGTACCTGACCGTGCACAAGTCTTTTGTTTTAGGTTTATTAATATTTCAAAAATTACGGTTGAGCGATTGAACTCAAACGTTGCTATTGGATGATGAATTCATTATACAGAAAATACAATATATTCAGTATTAAGCGTGACCGTGCTCAAATCTCCATAAACCTATACAAAAACCTAAAACAATGGCTTTTGACGAGTTTCCTAACCATGTTTATCTCATTAACTATGATTGAACACATGCACGGACTAGTTACAAGCCTGTTTGAATAATTAGAATGAATAATCAGTAACAGATATCATTACTGCAGTGGGCATACACATTGATTCAGTATCAATCCCATATTTTATGTTCAACGTTCAGTGTTATAAAGTGCTGACTCAACCGACGTGAACTACTTGCAGCGAAAAGCAAACTCTTGCTCTCCTTCTCGTATGTTGGCGCTATACCGGCGGTTACCGTACGAGATAATTGTAGCTGGCACCCTATGAATTGGGCAATTATAGATTCATAGGGATTGTATATACAAGCCCGGGGCTTTGTACAAATCCCTTGAATTTATAATGAGGAATTTATGGAAGATAAATCCCTCAAAAGAACAAAGAAAACCGACTTGATCGTGTTGTAATTATAAATACGTTCCAGAATTTTTATATTTTGCTTTCACACCGTTCTAGTTTTGCTGTCTAAATTGCAAGAAGACTTTGCAGCCACTAAATTTCGAAGAAACACTAATTTTTGTTAAACCCGCGTTTTTTTGGTTTTGTAAATTGTCAATTTAATCCGGTACCGTGTAACTAGAACGTAAACGGGTTGGTTTTCATATCGGATTGGGTTGGCAATCCGATATGAAAAGTAATCCGGTATCGTGTAACTGGGGCCTTTGCACTCAATCCCCTGATATTTGGGAGACAAACATCAATATATATATCCATGAACATGATACTGATTTCCTTTGTGATTTCCTCATGAGTTGTAAATGAGTTTTTGAAGTTTATTGACTTAATTTCTGTTTTGTAGCATTATTTTTCGGATAAAGAAGAAAACGTTAATTTAACCGGCTGTAACAAATGTGCAAAATGCACGAAGTATAAGTCCAATTGTTGTTCTACGCAAAATGCGATTTGTAAGGAAGTGATCATTATTCAGGAAAGCACCGTAACGCCTAAAACGACGACACAGAAAGAATTTACAGGTAATTGTTATTGGCGCAAATAAGTTTTTCTTTTATGGTTTCAAACTACAATTAGTGACAAAATACCTTGGGACACTTCGCATTTGTGATATATCTTAATATATTTCACAATTATTTCATAATGAAGTAATTCGTAATCTCTCCTCCTCCTCCCCTGTTCAAGGTTGAATAGGAAAATCAAATAAGGGTCATATTAAAGTTGAGAATAGTGCCCAATTAAATAGAACGGGGAGCCCAGGGGATAGGTAAAGCAAAAATGTTGCCTTTCAATTAGTGTCTCAACACTTTTGTCACTGATATAAATTAATAACTGCGGTATGGTATGGGTAAATAGGTATTAATGCATGGCTCCAGGCCTAAAAATCAATATTTTGTATATCTTCTAGAGATTTTAACCAAAGTCAGTAAAACTTGTCTAACATATTATACAGTAGGTAGGTAGGAAATTTACAGTTTTCTTTCCATGACTATACAAGGTCACTTGGCTGGATGGCGGCCATATTGGATTTAAATCTGAGCATTCTTGCATACATGAAAATAGGCACGCAATGCGTACATGCGTCTACGTTTTATAGGAGTACTCACACAATTGAATTTTCCTCGTGATGCATATGATTTAATAACAACTATTAGTACTTGCGGGAATTTGCAAACACAAAACCAAATACAGTACTAGTAAGTAAATCTACATCTCATGCACCACAAGGAAATCGAATCTAATAAATTGGATTGTGTGAATAGGCCTTTTGATTGAGGTAATTATCAAAAACACTGCCAGTGTAATAAATATAACATTGACACAAACAATAATGTACTAAAACAGAAAATGGCCAGTTTAATTAGTGACTTTTACAGAATTTTTGTTGATATTTGACGAGTTTAGAATGTAAATTGCTACCATACACATATTCTCAAAATACAGTATATGTTACATAGTACATACTGTCTAGGTAATTAATAGTAACAGGTATTATTATATGGCAGCAGCGCTGAGAGATCCGAATACGGAAATCCTGTAATTTGATTGGTTCATAAGCGGTCGGATATTTCCCGTATCCGCCCGCTCAGAGTGGAATCGTAAGTTTTATAAACAAAATGGCAGTCATGTCAGTATATCGGCAACAAGATGGATTATAATTTTAGAACTACTCATTATTGAAATATATCGTGCAGGTATGTTGTTAGAAATTTTATAAGCTTTCATTTGATGTATAGTTCGAGTTTCCACGTTTGGTGAACGTTTTTAAAATGTCCAAAACGTTCGTAACATTGTTCGTAATAATATAACATTTACTTCTCACAAGTATTAGAATTTCAGATGATTTTTTATTCAACTACTTAACGTACGGTCTTGAGCAACATGTCAAACAAAAGCAATTGAAAAATACTATTTGGGGTAGAAAGTTCAGGATTCTAGCTCAACGGAAAGTACTTTAAAAATGGGAAAATGTCTGCCATTTTCGTTTAGTTCGCAAGAAAGAGATATGGGTCGAGTTTTCACAGAACGTTCACAACATTTATGGCCATATAATAAACTACTTATTGACCTCGCTTGTTCGGTCTGTACTAGTGAAATATCGGACCTCTGTTTTTTGCACAGACCTCAACTCGCTGCGCTCGTCTCGGTCCGTACTAAAAAAACATCGGTCCGATATTTCACTAGTACAGACCTCACGCTCGGTCAATAAGTAGTTAATAGGTTTACTTGCTGATGGCAATGTTCAAGTTCAATTGATTGCCAACTTAAATTATTGTAAAGATTATTCAAAATAATGCTTTATATTGTCTGCAGGATTTGAATTATATGTAAAGATTCAGTCATTTCAGTCTGACTAGACATTAGTCGGTGCCATAGTACATGATAAAAAGTATATACTCTTGATTCTTCGACCATGATATATATATATTTGAATAAATTCAGATGGATGTTTCAGATGATAAAATCACAAGGTAGGTGACCATATATGACACTTTTTAAATAGATTCCATACAGATTGTCTGCAGATGCTCACACCGTACTGTACATATTTAATTTTTTGAATAAGCCTTCTAGGTTGACCAATAACTGTGGATTATTGATTTAACAGTTATCAATTGATAATGACTTGTACTGACTTGACTTATGTTGAATTTTAGAAGTTGATAAAAATACTTGTTTGATAATTCAACCTGTTCCATATAATTTACCACTGTGGACATTTCAGACTACGGGCTAGCAAAGCTATGCCCATATAATCATCAAGTCAGGCAGGAACATTTTTATACTAGTGTTTGAACCATTCGTGCACTGTAAATTCAAAAGAGTCGTTTCCACCCCTTCAAAGGAGTAGTTTTTTTGACCCCAGAACTACCCTTTCAAAGGAGTCGTTTCCGTCCCTTCGGAGGTTACTCTTCGAAAGGGTAGATTCTACCCCTTTCAGAGAGTCATTTTAACCCCTCGAAGGGTCGCAACGTTACTCTTCAAAGGGGTCATTTTGACTATCCGACAGAGTCAAAATTACACATTTGAAAGAGCCGTTTCAGCTCTTCCGAAGGATCAATTCAGCCCCAATTTGGGTCATTTCAGCTTTGTAACTTGGAGTAACTTTCATGCAAAGGGTAGTTTCTACTCCCATAAGGAGTAGTAGTTACTCTTTCAGAGGACAAGTGTCCCCGAACTCCTACAAAGGGCTATTTCTACTCCTAGTTTGTCTTTTAAAACCCCTTTTACACATATTGTTGTGAAACTGATTAATGGTTATTTGATGCATATTTAGGCTGTTAATCAGTACAGCAAATGTGTAAACAGGTCACAATGACAAAACTAACAATATATATAGGAAGATTTACAAACAGACAACGTTCTCTTTTTATAAAAACATATTTAAACATTGAATAAAATATATACAATATAAATCACGCAAATTTTATAAAAATATTACATGCACCAATAAAATATATAGAGTATCCTTTATGTCACTGGCCCAACAGACTAAAACTTGGATTACACTAAGTGGGAGTTTTGTTGGAATATTCACTCCAAAAATTGCTTTTTCTAAAAATATCATGGCATTTTTAACTTCAATCATATTACCAGGTTTCAACTTGTAGAGTGATGCCAAAGTTTTAACAAATATTTGCATTTTTCAAACAACTGCCTATAATCTTAGTTGCAACCAAATCAAACTCAGAAAAAAAGAAAAACTCTTTTTAATTACAAATAAAAAAAACCCCAAAACATTTGCAATATAAGTGGAATACAGAACTATAGCTATTTACAACAGTAAATTATTTTTTTCAACTTATTACTATGTATATTATGTTATGTTATTCAACTTTGTTTTGATATTGTTCTGGATTTCTTTGTCAGTCACCAGGTGAAATCTTTTCAATTTCATTCAGTTAGTCCTGCAATACAAAGTGTGTGGGCATAATGAATTACTGCTAGTGGTAATCGGAAACGCTTGTGTTCAGTAGCATAATAATGTAAAACTTTAGACAGTTTTAGACAAAAATCCTTGTAAAGGAAGCTTAAAATTACTTGAAAATCTGAACTTGAAAGTTGAAATACTTCAACTTTTTTATTCTATATTTACAAATTTCATTTTCATGAATGTTCAAAGTCATTCAGTGTTTTAAATTAAATGGCCATCTTGTGTAGGGGTGCCAAATTAAAAAAAATAATTTAAAAAATGATTTATTACTCAGTGGTATGTGTTAATTTTATCATTATTTATCTAAATTAATTACTTAGAAATAATGTATTTGTATCTAATTACTATTTTTGAATTGGTGAATTGTTTGTAAATAATTTCCAAGTATTAAAACAACCATAAAATATAATTTAGTAAATACTAAATAACCCAGGAATGATTAATTGAATACTTAATAAATAATCCATGGGTGGTTTATAAATTATTTCTGGGATTGTTTAAATAAACCATAGATTGTTTATTAATTAACTCACTCTACCCACTACTCATTCCATCTGCCAGTGCATTTCTTACAAATGAATAATTCATCGGGAGTTAATGTTTCTGAAATACTTAGTAAAAATCACAACACTTCTCAAATTGGTGTCAGATGGGGCAGGGTTTACACTGGTCAGCATTATTTAAATACTTGGTGGAGTATTTTATTTATAAAGAATCTCTGGATAAATTATTAAATAATCTATGGATCATTTAACTACTTGGAAATTATTTATAAACAATCCCGGGATACCACCACACCATTCGGTGGAAGGAAAGCTTTGTAAATAATAAAATATAAATAAATAAATAAATAAATAACTAATCTACTAAATAATCTATGGATTATTTAAATACTTGGAAATTATTAATATAAACAAGTACAATATCTCTGGATAATTTAATTATTTGTGGGTACTACTGTGAGTGACAAACCATACCGAGTGAGTACAGGAAAATTCTACTAAGTGCGGCTGGGATTCAAACCTGCACCCTTTGATTTATTAGTCCCATGCTCTACTGACTGCACTACATGGTCAAGTTGGGTGCAGCTGGGATTCAAACCTGCAACCTTAGGTTTACTAGTCTAACACCTACTGACTGAGCTGCATGGACAAGTTGGGAGCAGGTCATGGATTGATTGTATTTATATTTGATATTTTTAAACTGAGATCTACATACAGTACTTTCTAACATTCTAGCTCAGTCAGTAGAGCATCAGACTAGTAAACTGAAGTCACAGCTTCAAATCCCAGGCACAGTTGAGAAGAGTTTTTCTCCACTTACCCAGTATTGTTTGTCATTTGGAAAACCTAGTACTGTAATATTATTTGCCATCTGAGTTTGCTGTCCCACAATAGAGCTATTTATTCTAACAGCATAAGATAAAGAGTTAAGACTCTCAATATGAAAGAAACCAGATTTCAATTTGAAAACATCAAATATAAGTGCCATCATTCCACAAGCTTCTCCCAACTTGACCAAGTACAGTAAACTCAGTCGATGCAGTGTCGGCCTAGTAAATTAAAGGTTGCCAGTTTGAATCCCAAAGCCAAAGCCTGGGTCAAATGGAGTTTTCCTCTACTCACTAAGTATGGCTGGTTCATCACTCAGAGCAGCACATATACTAGTATTCTCTGAGTTCACTGTTCCACATTACTAGTGTGAGTTATTCCAGTCCATAGACTGTTTAGCTCATCTAAATACATATATATTTGAATTTTATAAATAGTGAATTATTTCTGTAAATAATGGTTAAATTAAATTAACACATACTGACCAGAAATCATTATGTTCTAAATTTTTACATTTGAAATCCCATACTAGCTTCGGCATCTTTGTCATTTCAACCAAATTTTCAGGCCGAATATTTGTTAACAACATATTATTTTAATAGTTCTAAATGAGGGTGACTACTGACTACATCATTAGATGAGGAATGACTGAGTCAACAAAATATTTAGGTTTAAAAGCAAGAAAACAGCAAATAACACTTATAATAAATTAAGATTTAATACCTCCTGTCGCCATACTAGTATCCATGTTTTGTCTGTTGACTCTCGAACTTCGCAATTTGCATGACAAATCTCGAATCCAAACACGGCCCACTTCACTTTTGGGTGAAAATAACTGATTATTAACTTATCCAGCTAACTTTAAAATACCGGTGAATGCTTTAAAATTGTTAATTTGATGCTCATTGACCAAGAATATTACAAACCATCCTGCACGCCATATCACGGATGCTCCAATTCTCCAAACGACGCAATCCCGCAATGCAACGCCGGCGCTGTTTTGCCTATATATTTCTTTTGTTTGCATATATATTTCTTACAAGAAATATATATGCAAACAAAATTTAGATGCTAAAAGCCTATAAAACGATGAAACTAGTAAAGGAGTTTAATACAATTGTGGTCATTTTTTTGTTTGGACTTTCACACACTTATACTAGAATCAGACAACTCGGCCGCATTTTCTATTTAGTCTACTGATCGCTCGGCGCGACCGGTTTTTACGCACGCTTTCACGACGATGCGTGATGAGTATAGTTATTCTATCAAAGAATTCCTACGGGTATTAAGACTATTAGTGTATATGTTCTTATAAAAATTTAAGTTTTACATAGAAAGCTGACAAATAAATATGCGCGGTCAACTTTTAACTTGACTCTCCGAGTGGGTTCAGTTACCCTTCCAAGGGACTCCGCGAGAAGTCATTTTGACCCTTCCATCGAGTCAAGACGAGTTTGGGTTTTGGTCGAGGGTCGAGGGTAGTTGGTCGAGGGTCGTTGGTCGAGGGTCGTAAAATACGCTGAAATTTACGCACATATTTTCCTTCTATCGGCAAAAATAAAACTTCGACCTATAGGCTAGACAAAAACAACTGTGGCGGAAGATATATTTTTGGACATTCGATGCGCACGCGGCAAGGTGTTTTACTGACAGGAAATATTTGGTAAATTTGTCTACAAAAATCCTGCCCAAAAGAACCTTTACTGGTAACCTATTAGCCATGTTTTCGCATTTTTATTCGTGTATGATCATACATTTCGATCCTTTACCATTTCGCGAGTGGTATGAGAAACTCAAGGGACAAAGAGAAGCAAACTGGCTTTCGCGCTATTTTTGTATAAAATCAACAGAGTTGCCTGCGGAGGAGGCTTATAATCTACATTAGATTTCGACGTTGGAAACAGGTCGTAAATCGTAATTATACAAATTCTTGGTTTATGAAACAACTTTACTCATCAGGAAAAAGACGTCTTGGAACGTTATAAAATCATCCTTTCTTAACAAGTCTTCCGAAACATTGAAGCATCATCCACTTTGCGTGAATGCCGCGGCAAGAGTTTTTTTACTTGAAACACAAAATAAGTTAATTCATAATATTATATATTTCAAAAATATTTTTTAGCATATTTTACGACCTTCGACCAACTACCTCGACCCTCGACTTGCAACCCTCGACATTCGACCCTCGACCAAAACCCAAACTCAGTCAAGACTACCCTCGGAGTTGAAATGACCCTTCCGAGGAGTTCAAACTACCCTCTTACCCAAGGGACGGAAATGACCCCTAGGGGTCAAAACGACTCTTTTGAATTTACAGTAAAATCATTGCGATCATTTTCACCGAATCTTGTTTCATTTGTAAATGCCGTTACGAATTGAAAATACTTTTATGATTTGGCCTTTTTAGTATTCATTTGTTGATACACACTTGGAGGTCCCACAACGAAACCTGCATTTTTCACACTGCATGTGTGAAAAGCTCATCAAACGTCGTTGTGTGGACATTCTTAATGACGCATTTATAAGGTTCATCGGCGTTTCCCATATGGTTTAATGATGTAAATATGTTATAATTTATCTATTGTTTCCTTTGTCACTTGTTTGAAAGACATTGTAAAAGGTTTCAGTGCCTTCAAGACCGAAAAACGTTGTGAGCACATACTTTATGATCCCACAACGCTGTTGGTTCTCGTAACGTCGGTGTGGTAACTTACCTGTGACCCCACAACGTCGGGTATGCACACACATACATACATACATACACACATACATACACACATACATACATACATACACACATACACACACACATACATACATACACACACACACACATACATACATATTTTATTTGAAAACATACATATTTCAAATGAAATAAAATATTACTAAAATTATAATAATAAGTCTATTTAGGGGCACGTTTTCTTGGAATTTCCAGGTAAGAAGGTTTGGTTTAATAGAAATTTCTAAGAAAGGGGCGAATCTTCTTGGAAAATCCAGGTAAGGGACTTGGAACTTCTAAGCAATTAAGGTGGTAAAAGTATACTTAAAATTTCTATTAAGTATAAAGGGAGTTAAGTCTACTTGCAATTTTACAACAGTAATAATGAGTCCTCAACAGATGCAGTGCAGATAAACAAATTACCATATTTTATACATAACAGTATGAGTACACATATATATTGAACAAACCTGGTGTCCACTGTACTTTAGAATGAGCATTAACATCAGTTGGACACTATTCATCATTCTGGATCTTTGCTTCAAGAGAACAGCCGCTGCCATTTCAACGCTTGGTAGCCAGTCTAGATGTTTATTATGAATACTGCGTTTTGGAATGGCTATTGTCATTAATGTTGAATACAAAAGTGGGGTTTTATTTCGTAAATCTTCACAAACATTCTTTAGGGACATATAACGGATATCTTTTGCACTGGTTTTCCTTAGCAGTGAAGGGGCTTTAGATGAGACAATATCGCAACACTCGGTCGTTAGTTGTTTCAACATACACTTCACAAGCTCGTTCCTGAGCTCTTTTACACGGAATGCAGCTGATGCGATTTCTTTCCATGTACCACGAAGCAAAGCACGTCCTAACGGCTCTAAAGCGGGCTTTAGTTTTCGTTGCTTCGTTTGAGAAGGCCAAGTAACAACAACCTGATGAAATATACATAAAAATTGGATAAATATGAACAGCTTTGTAATTGCAATGCTGCAACAAGTAAACTAACTTTCTTCGTAGACGTTCTTTATGTTGTTCATTTCACATATAAACGTAAATTTATATTATATTAACTCACCTTCACACCTAAGTCTTGTGTTTCACTAGAACGGGTTTCTTTAGAAAAATGTAGAGATCTTTTAGGAGAAGCACAAGCTGTAGTTGTGGTTTCTACTCTTTCGAGGACGGGATACTTTACAGGAGTACGAGTGTGAGCTGGATGGAAACCTTTTTCACTGTTTAGACCTACAAACTTTCGAACCGGTTCGTCGGTATCTTCGGTAACCAGTCCTCTCTTTAGTATTTGACAATCATTAACATCTCCAGAGCAATAGCTTAGTAATTTATTATTTTCAGCTTTTAAATTACATATAAGTTTCTCTCTTTTTTCAAGGACTTTTAGGCAAGTTTTACACAAGAAATTGCCACGATCAAACTTGAAAACATTCTTTAGGTCATTCGGTAGCCTTTGAAATTGACAAGTCGCTTTATTATAATCTCCTTCGGCTTTAGAATGAATCACATAACGCAAACCTTCTTTCGTACAAGTTCCACACAGTATACAAAGGTTTTGAGAAACAGCACTCTGAAGATTCGTCGTGTTCCGCACTCTGAAGATTCATCGTGTTCTATACTTACAGTTAATTGATAGTTGTCAAGTTCTAATTTATTTCACGTTTCTCTCTGACGAAGGGCCTTCGCTCGAAACGTTAGATTCCTACGTTCTCTGTTTCGGCAGTATATCTAACCTAAGTTACTATATTTCGATTGTTGTTTCAACACTGCCTACGCAGCACGCTACTTTTATTTCTCTAATTTATTTCATTCTTTGGATATTGCATAATTATGCTGGGCAACCAAATGTTGCTTTAAGTAAATTTAAGGAAAAATATTCTTAAATCAAGAATATATCCGACTAGAATTTTTTTCTTGATTCAAGAATTTTTTTCTTGATTTAGGAAAAATATTCTTAAAACAAGAATATCTAACTAGAAATTTTTTCTTAATTCAAGAACATTTTTCTTGATTGAAGCTTATCTGTCTTTCCAGCTGATAATCTTGAAGAAACGACAAGAACGTTTTTCTTGTTCAAGATAAATTATCTTAAAAAAAGAAGGAACATTCTACTTTGTGCAATGTATGCAATTTCAGAATATTCTATAGCATTATGCTGAATTTCTCTGATACAAAGCCCGGGAATTGAAAGTCTTTGTAAGTACTTGTTTACATTTTTAGACCAATTAACCTTGAAGTAGGTTCTAAAGTTGCCATTTCAATGTCACCGTTATTTCTCTATATATTTACAGAATTCCATGATTTTATTAAGTAGTTTTTCCTGAAAATAAATTTTAGTTGCTTTCTGCTGAAACTTCCTTGATATTTTGTGTATCTACGTGTTATATATCACAATTTTTACCCTACGGAGACAAATAGCGTATTTCTCTTTATTTTACTGATTTCTGGCAATTTTTTACGTGGATTTTACAGGGTTTTTCCTTACAAATTAAAACTTTTCGGTTGCCGTTTTGCTGACGAATATCTCCGTTGAAAAAAAACATTTAAATGTCTTAACCTTTCAAATTTTGGGCGATTTAATTTTCTTATAATCCTCCCACCAACAAAATATTTATAATCTAATATTCATATACCTTAGCATCTACACATATTTAACAAAATATACTTTGGTGGTGAGTGTTTTGACCTTTTCGCTTCCTTCCGGCCACCTATATCTCGTATACCAACCGTATCTTGGCAATCTTTTATTTCAAAAGCAGCCATGTCGTTCCAGGGCTTACTAGTGAGCTAGAAACATGCCTCCCAGTCATGCTTGGAACCTGACGATTCATGGCTTTATTGGCGAAACTCGGACAGCTTTTTTCCGCAAATGTCTGTTTTTTGGCTTCTTTCTACTTTAGTACCCGGGTTTTGCGCATCCTATGCCATCTGTTTCTTCCTTCTTTTATCCTTAAATCTCATTGGCGACGTGTTGTCGTATAAAGGGTGTAACCTCAAGTTAACCGCGGTATTATATTATGTTAACTACCAGTTTAATTTCTAAAAATATTTCCAAAACAAAAAATTAAAGCAACCAGAACCAACAACCCACTACTCAGTTCAGCTTGTACCAAAAAATTCCCCTTCCCCTCTCCACTTTTTATTTTATCAGAATACTAGAATACTAATCTTAACTAAAAAGCCCTACCCCCCCCCCCCCCCCCCCCCCCCCACACACACACACACACACACACACTCCCCATCTCCCCACTAATACAATAACACACATTTAAATGTATGTTTAAATGTGTGTTATTGTATTTAATTTGGATTTTACCAAATCCAAAATACAGGGTTTCAACGACCCGTGTTTTTCTCTTCCAAAATAAACCCTACTTGCGGATTGAACCAAAATCCAACCTGTCTTGATGGAAGTACATGGTACGTCCGAGATCAGATTAACTGTTTTATACATTATAATTTTTTATGATTTCCCTTTTAAAACAAACATCGAGAACCAAGAGGAATCTCTTCCACAAATAATACAACTCTCTGGCAGTACATGCTTGTTTCTTTGAAGCAGGATCTTGTTTGGTTCTGCGACTGAATGGCGGGTAAGTTTTCGCCATGGTTCTATGGGTTCCACAGGTGGCTCTGCAGTAATTGGGACCGTTTCAGTGCTAGTTCCTGCTCCATTTTCCTACTTTTTCTGTTGTCTACGGATCTTCTCTTCATCACAAAATTTCTTGTAGCATTTCATATGATGGTACCATTCTAGGTTAATGATTCAGTGTTCTTTTCCAGGTATGAATTGACCGAGCCGTCATCGAACTTGTCATATGAATTATTTGATATTTCAGCTTGCAGACATTTAAGTTTGGCCCATTTAGACCTTCATTCAAGAAATTTCTTAAGCCCTTGGCGAGAAACTCTGCAAAATTGCTCCATAACTCCATCAAAATGCATAAAACATGAAGATATTCAAGTTTTCGAAATATCGCCATTTTCGTCTGCCATTTTGTTTGCCTGACTCAGCCTTTTTCCCTGTGCGCGCGCGCGCAGCGAGTGTCCGGTAATCACGCGCATGCGTAGTTGCCACGAAAACAATGGCGGATCGTAGAATTTGAAAGGGCGAACAAACCGAACTTCGGAGGGCTTTTATTTCAATTTGTGCAACTTTATCGCTTGGGGAGCAGTGGATTCTGATAAAGTAAGTTCTTATCTTTTGATTTAAGCAAAAACATTACCAGAAATTTGGGACAAGATGGCGTCGCGCGGGCGCATATAGGCCATTAAACATGACGGCCAAATCGTATAAGGAATAATACAGTAAAATCGTAAATTTTAAAATTTATCCTACTAGGGACATAGACTTCTCGGTTGCGGAGCTCGATTCCTGTTAAGAGTTAAGTAAGGAAACGTTATAACAAAAAATGTTCGCTTACCGAAATACACAGCCAGTTCCCAACATCGATTTATTTACGCTGCTTATTTGACTCATTCTGTTATGTAAGCCATAGTAATCCTGCTAAACATGCGATACAAATCTGCCAAATACACCACTTTCCTTGCGAACGATGCAAAGTGCGGAGCTTGCTATGTATTTAGCAATGTTCGAACTGCTAATATAACTCGTAAATATCTTCGTATCTAACAACATTGCGGTTCCCAAAGCCTTTAAACTTTCTTGGTTTTACAGTGTGTTTGAGCAATACACCAAATCGTAGTTTTATTTAGGCCCACATGCAAATTATTTCCTTTTCAATTTGGGCCCCTATGCAAATTACATCGTGTCTATTAAAGCATAACGGTAAGATAACATAGGCTGGGACTATTTTTTCATGTTTTGAGTTCATTATTTTTAGACACTACGTTTAGGATTATTGTCAAAGATAACTTGAGAAGCAAATTTTATCCTTATAGAATACCTAAGCATTAAAAGGTTTCTGAAATCAGAAATGTTATGTTTACTGCGGCTGCTTCAGCCTCGTGTTATAAACGAACTACGTTTTATCCCGACTCAGATTGTATGCACAGTCGAAACTCCGATTTCGTCTATCAGCAGGAGGCCGTTATGTCTAAACGTGGAGTTGAGCTGCGAGAAGGACAAACGACGAAGCCACGGAGGTCTCTTCTCTTTCGAGCAGCCTGCAGCCACGTTTGTTTACTTTGAAAGCAGAGGCGATCTTTGTTCTTAGCAGCCGTTTGCATTTTCGCAAAATATTTACTGTATATTATTATCATGGGAGTAACCACTGGCTACGAACGTGGCCGCAAAATGTCCCAAATTTCTGGTAATGAATTACTTAGTTCCACGAGGGGTGCAACGGAATCTGTTTTATAAGCATATTTTCGATTCTCATCCTACGGCCTAGAAGCTTGGAACCTCTTTTGTGATAAAAAAAAACAGTCAAAACTTGAAGATCTAGTTACGAAGGGAAGTCAGAATGCAGTCCTAGTGTTTTTAAAGTTTAGTTGATAAAGATTCTTCGTAGTTCTTCTTCGTCGCTTGCTCATTTTTGGCTGTTCGCTTGGGATCGGAAATCGCTTTCAATACTCGGCTGACTGCATGGAAATTGAAAGTGGGTCGTTCGAGTTTGAAGACGAAAATGCTTGTAGTAAGCCATATGTAACTTTTTTCAAAGACATGACACGATGAGGTTGGCATGTGGATAATATTTGACTAAAGGGTAAAGCGGTTTTGTTGAGTATCGTTGGACAACAGAAGAATGACAGTTTAGTATCAAAATGTTTCAGCTTTTCTGTCTTCTCGTGGTATGTTTTTTTTATATATACTTCTATATAGTTTCATTCAGTGATTCAAACTACTGTGTTCACAAGTTTATGTATGTTTTGCCTACCCTTTTAAACTGTTTTCATACGTCATTGAGCAATAATACTTTAAAACTTTATAATTGTCGCTCGTAAATTTTGCTTTGTCATAGTTTTCACAGCGATTCTTTTAAAATTCGCTGTTTTCACATGCAGTTGTCAAAACTCATTTCCATCCCCGTAGCTCTCTGCTAACTATATTTGTTCTGTGGCAAGCGAAATAGTTATAAAAACCGATCAATTTTAAATGACAGAGTGTAAAACGTTTCTTTTCTTTTTTTTTAAATCCACAGCGGTCCGTATCGGGGTCCGTATCGTACGATACGGACCGCTCGCTAGCCAACCAGAGCACGCGAATCAGATGGATACCGGACCGCAAAAAAATAAATTAACTTATGTATGTAATGTATGTATTGATATTAATTTTATATAACTTTATGTATCATTTAATTTACGCAGGACCTCCCTGAAAATCACTCTGGTGAGAGGAGCATTCCTGCATAAATATTGTTATAAATAAATAAATAAATAAATAAATACACTGTTTTCCGATGAATTATGGTTGTATTAGTCAAAATAATATTTAACTTCAAAATATTCAATAAAAAGAACAAGCATAAATAAAACATCCGCATCATTGTTTTCTTTTGCGTCTTTTGTTTACCATGTCCAAAATTCCGACAAAACAACAACGTTTCTACATTTCCGACACTTTTCAACATTGGGGGGCCATGGTCCCTCCTGCAGGCCCCCTGGCCACGACGCCCCTAAGTTTAACGCTACTCTAGCTTAAGGTGGCTCCCATATAGTTTCTTGAAAAATGGAAAATACAAGTTTTAGAGTCCAAAACACGTGATTAAACAATTCGGAAAAAGAATAAAACTAAATGTTGTGCATAGTTAAACAGTCTGACAATCAAAAACTGTTACCAAAATAAATATCAACAGTTGTTGCTATGGCTACAATGACGTTTCAAAATGGCTGCCAATTACCCTTCAAACTAATTTAATTCAAAAAAAACTTTGGTGACCCCAATTTTTTTGTCATTAAACCTTTTCTTGAAGTACGAGTAATCAATAGGCCGATTTTAAACAAATTCTGTAGAACGAATAATTTTTTTTCCGGAAAAATTATGTTTGTTAATGTTTAAAAAATTTCGTTCTACAGAATTTTTTTTTAAATCGGCCTATTGATTACTCATACTTCAACAAAAGTTTTAATGAAAAAAAAATTGGGGGTCGCCTTGTTTTTTTCGAATTAAATTAGTTTGAAGGGTAATTGGCCGCCATTTTGAAACGTCATTGTTGCCATAGCAACAACTGTTGCTATTTATTTGGTAACAGTTTTTGATTGTCAGACTGTTTAACTATGCATAACATTTAGTTTTAGTCTTTTTCCGAATTGTTTATGCACGTGTTTTGGACTCTCAAACTTGTATTTTCCATTTTTCAAGAAACTCTGTGGAGCCACCTTAAAAGTTTTTTGAACGTAGCTTAAAAAGTTACTGTTCATGACCCAACGTTTCAACACTTCGATCTAGTGTTTTCCGTCAGGGGTGATCGTTGGGAAGAGAGGTACCTTATGTATACTTTCATAGAACCATTGATGAAGTTACCTATCAATAAGATGCAAATAATAGGTGGGAAAAACCGCTGATTGGTCAAAACTTTTCCTTGAATGCGCTTGCGCAGACATGAA
>JAWNZC010000241.1:0-17500 GCA_035771165.1 Paragorgia papillata
TTTGTTTTGGTTTCAAAAAGTTCTGAAGATGCTGCAAAAAGTCTTATATCACTTTTTATTCTTTTGGAGTTTACAAGCCTCTAGATTATACAATATTTTCGTGCACTTGTTGCATAAATAAGAGAAGTGAGGAAGGCTGGATAAAGGAAAACAAATATTTTTGATTTGTCTTTCGCTTTTTTATCCTGTTATATCGAATTACTAAATTATTTTTCATCCACTGTTAATTTGTTTCCAGAATATGCATTATTGTTGCAAAGAAAACGTATGTAAACAGAATGAATTAAATTACTTATAAATTCGTACATGCCTTTTTCTCCAAACCCCTGTAATGATATTATGTTATGTCATAATTGGTTAATATAAAAAATACAATTAAATCCAAGTCAATCTCAACACAACTCAAAAACTAATTTATCAGCTCAACTCAAAACCCAATTCATATAAGATTTAGAATGTATGAAAATTGCGTACGGAATAATATAATCACATCTGTTCTGGGATCTTAAGTAGAATAATTAATAAGGACTTTGCAGGGCTCTACGTCAACGTCTGTCACTGGCACGGATCCCTCACTTTTTATTTGTGTTTTAATGGTTTGTAGCATCGGACAGTCGTTGTGCAGCCGTGACATCGCCTTACTGGTCATAAATGTGTTGTTAAAATATGGAAAGGCAAAGCCGCAAAAAAACTTTTTCCGAATCTTAAACAGCGATTGTTCCCAAGGGTGCTTTTTGTCCATCCAGGCAATCTGTGAATGTGGCAGATTCCGTCCTGCCGTTTATATCGCCTGGTTGTTGTGGTTCGGTATGGGCAGACACGATGCTGTTTCATACTTTGCAACAAGATCATTGTTGCGCGGAACATGTTTGATGGTGCGAAGAGTAGTAATACATACAACAACGCTTTTCGGACTTGCAACGCAACCAAGGTTCCAGCATTTTTGTTGATGTTTGCTCGTATTACTTCACCTGTTAAGTATTTCTATAAAATAAGTCGACGAGGCTAACTATGAACTAAATTCAGTCCGAATTTCTAATGCCAGTATGACACAGGACTTAATATTCGTTCGCGTTTCCACCTAGCGTGGAGTGGCATTTCCTCAAACTTAGAGTATGCCAGGAATATAGGACGTACATCTACAAGAACCCTGAATTTTAGTGATTACTTTTATTGTATTGTCTCCCCCCTCAAAATCATTCATGATTAATATAGAGGAAACTTTTTTACTGGTTAACTAGCGTTAATTTTAATATATATTTCGCATCTCAATTAATTTAATTGATACATAAACAAAACAAGTGAGCTTCTCGATTTTACGTAGGCTCATGGCTAGAGGACCTAATAAGCTCTCACTTTTTCGAGTTAAAATAAAGATTTATTGTATTGCTATTGTATGGTATGGTTGTGGTTGGTGTGGGTGTGGGTCTTTTAGTGTGGTGTCGTGGTGTGGTGTGGGTGTAGGTGTGGTTGTGGTGATTGGGTCGCTATGTAGCCGTGTGTTGTGGTGTGGTGTTGAGTGTGGTATGTATTGAGGAATGCTATGGCAGTCGGTCGACTATTTAAACGTGACACAAGTTGTTTTTATCGTTTGTATACCACTTTCGTAAATAAAGATTTGCAAAATCATTTGCAATTTTTGACAAGGTATATTGTTTTAGTATTAATATAAAAACGTATGAAACGACACTCCACAGAGAATTGTCACGAGCAGGCCGATACTTGTTTTTCGGTTGTTCAAATAAAAAAGCATTTCCGCGACCACGGGAGAAAATTTATGTTGGCCTGCGACGCCGCTCAAGAAAGACTGAAACTCACCTTCAACCAGTTCGAGCAGCATTCAGATACTCAATGCAAAGAAAACCAGATAAAGTTTCATCTTACTGTTAGAATATCCGAGTTAAAAACAATTACGTAAAGAACTGTTAAGTTGACTTTTCATGCGGTCTCGGAAAATGCAATTGTTCACGGCTCTCATCAGAGAATGTGTCCACCGGAATTGCTAAAGCGGTAATTGAAGAATGACACGTTTGAAACGATGGACGTCACTGGACTTCTGACTTAATTTTGGAAGGTTAACGGCTTATATTCACGACCGACACCGCTTCGGTTGCAGTTAAAAACAATGGAGGAGTTTACAAGTTTTGAATTTGAAAAGTTGATGGCCTAGAATGGAAACCAGCAGAGCCCCTCTTCTCTATGCCTTTTTTTATGACTATTGCGTCTTCAAGAAAAATAAAAATCCTGAGTGGCTTCCCAAGGTGTATTAGCAGTGGCCTGGTTTCGGAACAATAATCATCGATAAACTGTGGTAATTAAGCCTGGTTTTCACTAGAGAAAATAAAAATATCGCCTCATAAAACATAGCACAAGCATATATATGGCATTGATAAAACAAAAGACAAATACAAAGAAATGTAACTCATGTGTGACTGCCAGTAAGGTATCTGACATTTTGCCTGGAAACGTCAACAATGTAATACATTGTTGCCACTATAACAGCGACAATTTATTGTTTGGTCGTTAATCTGCTGTAATCTGACATGTTATAATATATAAAATTTCAACAGATAAACTATTTTTTTGTTTTTGTCTTTTTCTTGAGCTCGATGCTAGTTATGAAAGCTGTAATTTACTAATTTTATATTAGGACACAAGAACAACAGATAATTTTTCTCAACATTTTTGTCTGTAAATATAATCACAACAACTATAAGATGTCATAAAACATATTGCAACTCTCAAGAACAACTTTGGAAATCACATTTCAGTGAGTTATTTAAGACTATTTGCAGAGGACTTCATGGTGTTGTTTAACGATTCGTTGCAATTACGTACCATTTGTTCTGAAATTGACACATCTCGACTGCCACAGCTTTCACAGCCTTCTTGTATTATAAACGTCGCTGTGAATCATTTTCCGCCATATTATCTTTTCATCACCTAGCCACAAATACTCTGGTTTATCCCAAACACGTTGGGGAAAAAACTCTCCGTTTAGCACCGCCTTCACTAGTCGATCGGAAACTCGAACATCTTTGACGCGATTCATTCAGCGAAACTGGACACTATAGTAAAATCCCAATAGGAAATTAAGGCGATTGACCTTGACCCAGGCTTTCGCTCGGCTGACTAGTCGATCCAAACACGGAATGGGCATATACCTTGAAATATTAGGGATCTTCCCAAATCCAGTGTAGGCAAATTCACGAAAAGAATCCTTCTTCTCTCTTTCACGACGTATTTTATAGCATGCTCTTGATGTTTATAAGCGCACTCGATACATTCTTGTTCATTTTCAGAAAGGAAATGGGAATTTGTTTATTTGTACTTCATTCCTTTGTTTCCACCGTCAGTTTGCGTGTTTATCCGGCACAAATCCCGCGCGATAGGTGTCCCTGTTAGGTGTTTTAAGAGGTAATATTGTGATTGGAATTTAAAAAGGTTATTACGTCACGGAAATCATAATCTCGGCTCGGGTTGGCATGACCGGTAGGGGTTTCGCGGGATGGCAACGAGGGCCGCAAAAATTAGTCTGGGTTCTCAGGCTTACATGAGACAGGGACGGGGTTATAATATTTTCAGAAAAACTAATCGCATCATGACAAAGTATGGGGGGGGCACATGCCCGTTCCCCCCGGTTCCTACGGCTCTGGTAAACGAGTTATGTTTCATTCAGCAGCTTTTCAAAAATAATAAAAATTCTTGACACTCCATACACTATATAGCGATTTGTCATAGAGTTTCTTCGGCTTGCTAATGCCATATCGGATTTAGAACAAATAAAGCACAGTCCAAATAGTTCATAAGAAGATCTGACAAAAACAGATTTACCAAGGTCTCGTGTCCGGATTTTTACACCAACTTTTTAGCTGATAATATCACAAAAAAAAAGAGAAACATAATTCACTGCTGTCCGAAATTGTGAGTCTTTACTCTTTCTTAGCATTTCATTCTGTCTAGCGCCAGATGATTTAATATTCATTCTTTCGCTGCTGGATCAAGCCCTCGGACAGGAATGAGTTATAAACTCTTGCTCTATTACTCTTTCTGTCCGAATTGGACTTTTATTACTGGGCAATGCTAGATGATTTTCTTTATCCCTTAGTTTGGCGAAGCCGGAATGAATTCCCATATTCAAATTATGAACTGTCTGTCATACACATTCGCAACGTCCAAATGCAGACCTACTGAATTTGTTATGCGAATCTCACGGAGCCGATCATATCATATTTTGTATGCTATAAGGCCAATTATTAATCGCTAATAATTGGCAAAAGCAACCACTAAGTTATGCCCAACCCGACGCCAGCTAGGTTCACTGATTAATGAGATGCAGTTGTGTGTATAATTGTTATTTGAAGCTTGGGAAATGTTGCACAGTATTTTAACTTATAGGGGGGTGTTTTTTTTCGCAAATTAATAATAAATTAACGTAATTTTTAGACAGTTCGTCTATTATGTTGTCCCCACCTTCAGCGAGTTAAGACTTGTAGTGGCAAAAGCGGGGGCGAACGCGTTCGAAAGTTTGTGGACTTTGCTTTTCAAAACATATTACCATGGCACATAGACTTTTTAAGAAATATTGTGTCTAATTGTGATCAACGAATGCAATCGTCGCCAAATTGAAAAATTTTCGCCGCCAATTTTTTTATTTCTTCGCTGAGAGAGTCATCAATAGACATCTTAATTTTAATTTTAATTTTAATTGAAAAGATCGTCATGCATTCTGAATCACGAGCACTGCGGACCATATGATATTTTTGCATTGAAAAATACAATTGTTTAATGCAAGTATTACTGTAAATTTTATCTTAACAGTTTTCATAGATTAGCTCTTTTGATTAAAACTAAAAGTTTGATTGTTTTGTCCATATAAAGTCGATCACACAAATCGATGTACAATCATAGTACGGTTGCAATCTAAGACGCTTAACAGTCTAAGGTTGTCACCGTACGAGCTAAAATTGTATATCCATTTGTGTAATCAAATTTTGACCAGAGTAATCAAACCATTTTCATTGAAATGGCCGATATATAAAAACTTCTAGGATAAAATCCAAATGTTTGTTTGTGTTGCTTTCGCCAATACTTTCGATTAATGTATTTCAAATGCAAAATATTACATGGATCCGCTCGTTCATCAGAATGCATGTCGACATCAGTTCGGATGTATACTAAATAAAGATATCTTGCATCGATTGTTGCACTTGATTAACTATATCGAAAGTTTAGAGAAAGTTTATCCTAATTTGGTTTAATTTATATATACAATGAGGATAGTGGATCGTTTGTAATGACAAACGGTAATACAACTCACGTTTTGGTTTATTGCATTAATTGCAAAAAAGTTATATATAAGCTAATCTATACTGCCGAAACATGGAACGAAGAAGTCTAACGTTTCGAGCGAAGGCCCTTCGTAAAAGAGAAACGAAGGGCCTTTGCTCGAACCGTTAAACTTTATGTTCCATGTTTTAGTTTTTCCAAGTCAATGAATTTGAGTAGTTTTTTGTATCTACTGCAAAGCAGTAGATATAATGTTGTCGTGCTGTTAAGTTAAGTTAAGTTAAGTTAAGTTAAGTTAAGTTAAGTTAAGTTAAGTTAAGTTAAGTTAAGTTAGTTAAGTTAAGTTAAGTTAAGTTAAGTTAAGTTAAGTTAAGTTAAGTTAAGTTAAGTTAAGTTAAGTTAAGTTAAGTTAAGTTAAGTTTAAGTTAAGTTGACAATAGATTGCCTTCGGAGCCAATCAAAACATAGAATTAAACGATTGACTCACGACAAACCACCGAAGCCAAAATTGTAAACGAAGTACTTCATGTAAGTCAATGCAATGGCAGCATGGAGTTTAATGGAGTTAGGGTCTAGAGTGAGATATTCAAGGAGCGAGAATATTTATTTCAAGAATAGAAGTTTTTACAAGCTTAGTAAGTATTTTAAGTATGAATCGTTGTCAATTTTTAAATGTGATGTACTATAGACGTTGTTGGAAATGATGATAAGTTTTTTGAAAGCCTCTTTAAAATAGTCATTGGACAATTTCATATTCAGACGAGGCAATTTATATGACCAACATGTTTACATGTATTCATGACAGCAGTCTCATCGGTCTTTGTAAACTGACAAGGCTGTGCAGAAATGAAATTTTCTTCTAAGAATACAAAACTAAACATAGGTTTTAAATAGTACCATAGCTTTAATAGTCAAGCTATGATCACACTGCCTCTCACCACGAGGACCTAAGTGAAGCCCAATTTGATTGAGTTAGTATTTGAATGGGTGACCATGCACATATCTGCATGGGCTTGGGACTCATGCTTCTGTGCCGGATATGAGTAGAGTTGTTAGTGCTCAACCTCCTGTGCTTTCCTGGCTTTACTGCTCAGACCTTTCATAAGGTTAAAAACACAGCATGGCTAGCATCGACAAAAATCTTGTTCAGCTCTGAATGCAAGCTGGGTACTACAAGTACATACAGTAATTACAACATTGTTTTTACCATCGTACCTATAGGCATGATTGAATCGCAGTAGATACAAGCATGTCTGGACATGCCTATTTTTTATACATGAGATTTTCTAATAATTTTGAAAAACAAAAAAAGAACCGATATTGGTCGATAGGTTTCGAACTTATTATTTTCATTTGCTTTAAAAATTGGTGTTACTAAGGCTACTTTAATTTTGCAGGGATACTTTCCACTTAAAAATGTTAAATTAAAAATATGAGTAAATGGCTTTGAAATTTCCTTTCCTATTAGTTTAACTATTCTGTAACTAATGCTATCATATCCTGGACTTTGATTAGGATATATGTTCCTGATTTCAGTTTCCAATTCATCTTCAGTAATTGGGTCAATAAAAATACTATCTTGGTAGTCATTAGTAAGATATTTGTCAAAGGTCGAATCAGTATTATTAGTAATATTTTTTGGCTAAATTTGGCCCAATGATTACAAAATAAAATTATCAGCTATTTTCTTGGAATTACTTATTATGTTCGTTGGGTTAGAACCAATGAACTCCTTTGGTAGCTCTTTTTTTTGTTTGTCCTCCAAATCATTTTTGTGTTGTGTTAATATTTCAATAGTTGTTCTTCATAATACATTGTTTTTGCTATTTTTATTATGATTTAGTTTGTTTTTGTACCTTTTGTATATATTCCATTTATTTTTTATTTGGGTTTGCCAAGAATTTCTTATAAAGTTTTTTCCCTTATGAACTGACTTTAAAATACATTTAGTCATCCATGGACTTTTACTTTTGTCAAACTGTATTTTTCCTAGGCAGCATTTTTCTATATGCGAATTTATTTCATAAGCTGTTATAAATATTTCAAAAAGTTTATTAAAACCTTTTCAGGATTTTCATTATTAGCAAGTATGTTTTACCATGATAGGTTTTAACTATTTTAACAACATTTAGTGTTGCTGTATGTTGTGTAATTCATGTTGTCATGTTGGTTTGATTATAAGTGGAAAATATGAGAATGTAAAAAGTTGTTTCAGTGAAACGATTTTGCATGATCACAAACAAGGTTCAAGGGTCAAGTACATCGATATTAAAATCTTCCATTATGTAGCAAATTTTCTTTTCATTTTCAATTTTGTACAGTATTTCATTCATTGTAACTTCAAAATGTTTCAATTTTATTATTAGGTGGTCTGTAGATTTAGGCCAATAATTATATTTTTACAAGCAAGCGTTTCAATCTATTTCAATAAACATTAGTTCAAATATATCTTCTTATGTTAATGTTTAAATCCTTACGAGTTTTGTATATTTTTTCCTGTGAGATATATACCAACACCCCCACCTTTTTTTTTTTGTTTTTTTTTGTCTATTGAATCTATACACAGTACTGCTTAGAAGTAACCTAACAAAAACAGCGGTAAACGTAGGTTAAACCTAGGATACACAACGGTTGAACCTAGGTTGAACCCAGGTTCAACCCAGGTTGAACCTCGGTTCGCAAACGGTTCAAACCTAGATTTAATTGACCCCAGTCAAACCGATTACCGCGTGACCAAACGCTCCGCGAACTGCATGAACCGCAAGCTATATCGAACCTCGGAAATCTTACGTGACATTATGGAATACAGTCCGCAGTCGCATTTTTGCAGTATCGTTCACATTGGAGGTTGACAGTCGTTGTGACTTGTAAGAGCAATGGAAAGGCTGTCTACCTATGCTAGAAATAGAAAAGTTTCGTTAAGCCGATCTTCTTGCCTACGATTACTGTAATCAAATAAGTTCTTGAGAAAGAAGGAATACGGACTTCGAGGCGTGTGTGGACAGCCTATTTTCTTTTTCGATACAATTAGCGAACTGGTGACAAAAGAGAGATGCTCCGTTTTTCTTTCGCCAAACTGATTTTTTTTTGCGTTTTATTTATATCACGCGCAACGTTTTGTGAAACCTGTCTCGCAATGCTTTACCATTGCAAAATATTATTGTTTATATAGGCATACGAGTGTATGTCAGAAACGTAATAGTTTCGCCGCCGCTTTTTTCCCCTCCCATATATACGCGTGTGTGTTAAATACTTACATGTATTTTAAACGAAAATGAAGCGTTACTGGCTTCAAATGAGAGAAAGAGCTTGAAGATTTTCACACAAGTACTGTTGTTATAAGCTTTGGAAAGTTATTTACATGTATATTTTTTGATCGGCACACACTGTACCGGTTGTTTTTATTAAATCGCTGAACCACTGTTTCTGATACAGAGTAATAATTCCTACGATTTTATCGTGGCGATCGCTATTGCCAGTATTGCTGAGCGTATAGTTGCATGATCGCTACAATTGCCGAGTTTATGCAATGGTACTACTGTACGCTATTACATCTACAAGTTTGTTTTTTGTCTTTTGATCGGAAATCGTTGGCCCGTCGGAACACAAATATTGAATCGCAACCTCGACCGCGGATTCGACCGCTTTTTTCAACCGGGTTTCGACCACTTTGTAACCGCTATCCGACCTCGGGTTCCACCTAACTCTGACCACTCTCTCATCGTTATTCAACCGCGGCTCGACCTCAAACGCACTATTAGGTTACTTCTGAACAGTACTGTAGTCATATCCCCTTAGTTTAAAGTCTTTATTGTTTATTTCTTCTTCTGATTTTAAACTACTCCCTTCTGCACCAATTAGTCTTTATACATGTAGATTTAGAACAATTATTATGGGAGAATGAACTCGGATGGAGAATAATGATATTAGGTGAGCTGTAGCTCAGTCCGTAGAGCGTCGGGCTAATAAATAATAATAATAATAATAATAATAATATAATATATATATATATATATATATATATATATATATATATTCTAAAATTAATTAATAATTCATGAGGAAAACACAAAGAAAAATCATGAGCGTATCGGATCTATATATGTGATATAGACTCGCTCTAAGTTTCTCGCTGGTTTTTAACGGCTGAGATAAGCTTAATTTTCAAAATTACTACGCCAATGAACGTATGAAGTGATTCTTTTTAGAAGCCATTTAAAAACCTTGCAGTACGGGCTTTATCGGCTCTAAAACACTCGGCTATCGCCTCGTGTTTTATATCCGAAAAAGCCCTCCTGCGCGGTTTATAAATAGTACATATATATATATATATTTATATATCTATATATCTATATATCTATATATCTATATATCTATATATCCATATATCTTTATATAATCTGCAGACGTAGCAAAAAAACTTATCTTTAAGGTTAAGGAGGTTTTTACTCGGATTCTAACCTAGATATAAGGCAATCGTGGCGGTTTCTGTTGGAAATATTGACTCGGATTGACTGGACATGGCAGTTCAAAGATAAACATTCTAGAAGAAGCGTCTTGATGTACAATTGTAGATGAGTAGACTTGGCAATTTAATCTCATAAGAATCTTTTGTTATAGGACTAAGCGGCGACGCCTAATTTACTTAGATCGCAAATATTTTGTGCATCGGAATGCATGTTGAGGACTTTTTCGTCTCTGCAATCTCGAGAAAGTTTTTCCTTAACAGTACCACCAGTCGTTCGATAAACATTTATTTAAGAGATTGACCTTTAAATTTGTTTTGGCGCCAGTAAACCGGTTTCCTTGTCAACGGCAAAGCTCAGGTCTTTTGCAAAAGCGTTATAACCTGAACAGAAACTGTAATTTGGTATTCTTGCTGTATTTTGTTTCTGAATTTCTTTGTAACCGTGGAAGAAGCTTCCTGATATCATTAATTGCTGTAGGTTTTAAATATAGGTTAGAATTTTTTTTTTAAAAATATAAGCATTTAGCTATAAAAAGTTGATTTTCCAAGCTGAGAAGGCAGTTGGCACAATTTCAAATTATTATTGTTGTTTGATCATTGTTTATAAAGGCTTTTTTATAAATTTGATAAAGAGATAATTAATTTAATTTGTATTGTAGAATTCAGTTCGGTTAAAATTCAAATAATAATTATGTACAAATTTATATAAATAGTTAGGATAGCTAGATATAGTGTTAAATAAGTAAATAAATAAATATTAAATAAATAAACAGAAGCCAAACCACAAACAATAAATGAAAAAAAAAAAAAGTTCTGCGGCTACATGAAACAAAGTCATGGACAAGAGTTTTAAAGTCACTTCCACTATTTTCACATGAATCATCTGCTGCAAAAACATTTTATTACTGAATCCCAAGCAGATGACAGTGCAACCGGGGCTTTTGAACACAAGAAATTAGGTTTACTTACCAGCTTTTCAAAGATACAGTAGGTATGTGAAACAAGTTGAAGTGAAAACTAGAAGTTTAAAATAGATGGTGACCAAGTACAGTATGCTATTAAAAAAGACAGTCCATGCATGCACTTAAATCAGTCAATTGGAGTGTTGTTTATGGAAACTTGTTTGTGCAAAAAGAATTGGAAAAAGTGGTGCAGCAAACATGTCGCTACGCTATTGTTTTAATTCTTGATTATTATTACAGTTGGCATTAACAGAGGTTCCTGATGATATCCAACCTGCACACAGCTTCTTTAAAAAGGGCATGTGTCAAGAAATGATGTAACATATGAAGCAATGCTTTTGAGGATTTAAGATTTAAGTTTGAGGCAGTCAGTTTCATCTTTTGTTCCACATACCATTTTTTACAATCAGATTGGCTCCTGGTGTTCAGTTCCTTTCAATTTTCAATGCTGTGTCATGTGTTGTACCAAAATGTTCTTCCACAAATCCCATATTATTTTCATCTATAAAGTATGTATGGTTAATTGTATCTACTTTCAAATTTTCTAACATTTGTTCCTGAATATGAGTGCCATGTAGATGACAAGTTATATATCCTGCAATTCTGTGCATTATTTACTTTTGGATTAAAGATAGTTATGTAGTTTCTCAAATGAAATAGGTTTATATAGTCATTTGATACCAACAATTTACTGAGGTGACATAGCTTTCCATGCCTGTTCTAACCCATGAGTCAATTCCTCTATACTGGCATGGCTGAATTATCTTGCAAAATGTGGGGGTAGGATTCTAGTTGACTGCATCGCTGTTGGTATTTTATGTTTTCCTTCCTTTGTCACCCTTTTCATAGGAGGCCTTATCAAAACTTAAATCCTCAAAAGCATTGCTTCATATGTTACATCATTTCTTGGCACATGCCATTGTTAAAGAAGCTGTGTGCAGGTTGGATATCATCAGGAACTTCTGTTAATGCCAACTGTAATAATAATCAAGAATTAACACAATAGTGCAGCGACATGTTTGCTGCACCCACTTTTTTCCAATTCTTTTTGCACAAACAATTTCGACAAACAACCCTCCTGTTGACTGATTTAAGTGCACATGGACAACTAACTTTTACTCTTCATTGATGCATGGACTGTTCTTTTTTAATAACACACTGTACTTGGTCACCATCTATTTTTACTTCTGGTTTCACTTGAACTTGCTTCACATACCTACTGTATCTTTGAAAAGCTGGAAAGTAAACCTAACTCCTTGTGTTCATAAGCCCCGGTTGCACTGTCATTTGCTTTGGTTTCAGTTATAATTTAAATTTTTTTGCAGCAGATGATTCATGTGAAAATAGTGGAAGTGACTTTAAATCTCTTGTCCATGACTTTGTGTCATGTAACCGCAGTACTTCGTTGTTTTTTTTTTCATTTGTTTGTGGTTTGGCTTCTGTTTATTTATTTATTTATTTAATATTTATTTATTTATTTACTTAATATTGATTTATTTACTTATTCAACACTATAAACTAACTATCCTAACTATTTATATAAATTTGTACACAATTATTATTTGAATTTTAACCTAACTGAATTATTTACAGTTCCAATAATACAAATTAAATTAATTATCTCTTTATCAAATTTATAAAAAAAGGCTTTGTAAACAATGATCAAACAACAATAATAATTTAAAATTGTGCCAACTGCCTTGTCAGCTTGGAAAATCAACTTTTTAGCTAAATGCTTATATTTAAAAAAAAATACTAACCTATATTTAAAACATACAGCAATTTTATGATGTCAAGAAGCTTCTTTCCACGGTTACTAAGAAAATTCAGAAACAAAATACAGCAAGAATACCAAATTACAGTTTCTGTTCAAGTTATAACGCTTTTGCAAAAGACCTGAGCTTTACCGTTGACAAGGAAACCGGGTTTACTGGCGCCAAAACAAATTTAAAGGTCTTTATCTTAGATAAAATGTTTATCGAACGACTGGTGGTAATTAAGGAAAAACTTTCTCGAGATTGCAGAGACGAAAAAGTCCTCAACATGCATTCCGATGCACAAAATATTTGCGATCTAAATAAATCAGGCGTCGCCGCTTAGTCCTATAACAAAAGATTCTTATGAGATTAAATAGCCAAGTCTACTCTCCTACAATTGTACATTAAGACGCTTATTCTAGAATGTTTATCTTCGAAACTGCCATTGTTTGTCCAGTCAACCCGAGTCAATATTTCTAACAGAAACCGCCGCGATTGCCTTATATCCAGTTTAGAGTCCGAGTAAAAACCTCCTTAACCCCCTAAAAATAAGGTTTTTTCTATTTTATTTGATGACACTCATTTAAGAAGCAAAAGTCCTCTGCCACACAAAACGCCCTCTCCTCTCCCGCCATTTTCCTTGGCAGATGAGCGTTACCACTCTACCATGATGCATTGCGGGTTTTGTTAAAAGGGAAAGGTCCATTGCAATTCGTTCCATAATATCCCTCTGTCCATCGCCAAGATCTTCACAGATTTCCTTATGGCTCGTTTACTACTGTATACAGTGGATCCCAGGAACACATTAAAAAGCCAAAACCATTCTGTCCGGCGACATTTTTCAAATGTTGCTCGGCCTTTTCGTTTGCATCTTCTTTCCAGCCTTCCCAAAAACTGACTGCGCAACCAGGCTTAAAAACTAGGCCAGTGATGTGTTACGAAACAAACGAATACTGAGTATTGATATATTGAATACTATAATAATTTTTTTTTTATTAAATAAAACAATTTTAGTACGTTACAAATATGGTATTTTTAGCTTAGGGTTTGTAATGAGCAAAGTGAAAAGTGTTAAAAATATCAAGATCTTTTGAAACAAAATAAATATGAAATTTTGAACGCAGCTCCCCATTATAGAGTATTTACATTTTACTCTGTTGAATGATAAAAGGTTCCGCTCAGAACGTTAGTATTTTAAAATAAATGGTTTGAACCCAGGAGTATTATAACATGTTTGAGAAAATTTCTCGTCTACGTTAGAGTAGCCTTGAGAAAGACTGTTTGTGGTGGTAGTGACTGACGTTTCGACGGCCTCAGCGGCGGTCATCTTCAGAGTCAAGTTAAAGGTTTTGGTCAGGTTCGCCTATATATATATATATATATATATATATATATATATATGTCTCCAGTTCATCATGTCACGCTTGCGCTATGCGTGGAATCTGTGGTTGGCGTTGTCGGTGGAGGTGGGTGTTGTTTGTGGGTGGTGCTGTCGGTATTTGTTTGTCGGTGTTGGCGGGAATAAAAAAATAAAAATAATAAAAAAATAAAAATAAAAAATAAATAGCTACTGTTTGTTTGCTTGTTTGTTTGTTTGCTTGTTTGTTTGTTTGCTTGTTTGTTTGTAATGCGTTTTCGATAAGTCTTTTGTAAGGTGCTGGTAATGGTTCTGATCGGTTTAATGGTTGTTGTTCTAAGTTTGTGTACCAACTTTACTGTATATGTCATTGCCTGTAGTTAGTGCAATAAGTAACACACTATGTCGAATCCCAGTCAATATTGTGTTTAGTTTGTCGGTGGTGTTATTATTTTATTCAATTTTTTTTTTTTCAGTTTACAACCTTTTTAGTTTTCTACTTTTTCTAAATACTGCCTACCTAGCAGTTTACTTTAGTTCTCAATGTTTGTTTGCTTTTGCTATATACAAACTGTCATTAGATGTTAAAAACCAGATACTGTCACTATGCAGTGTTATAGATTGGACTTGACGCTGCAACCTTCCGGATGCAAGCAAAACACTTTAACCATTAAATCACTAGCTACAACTCAGATAGCAAACCGAGGTTGTGTACGGGATTTAGATTGTATAAAATTGCGTACGAATAAACATCTGTTCTGGGATTTAAGTGAATAATAATAAGACTTTGCAGGCTCACGTCAAAGTCTGTCACTGGCACGATCCCTCACTTTTTATTTTGTTTAATGTTTTGTAGCATCGGACAGTAGTTGTGCTGCCGTGACATGCCTTACTGGTCATAAATGTGTTGTAAAATATGGAAAGGCAAGCTGCAAAAAACTTTGCGAATCTAACAGCGATTGTTCCCAAGGTGCTTTTTGTCAATCAGGCATCTGTGAATGTGGCAGATTCTGTCCTGCCGTTTATATGCCAGTGTGTGGTTCTGATGGGCAGAAATATGGTAATGTCTGTGAAATGAACAGAGCTGCCTGCGAAAAGAACATGATTATTACACCCGTTGATTGTCCAGGTAAACAACATTTACCATATAACAGATTATTTGTATAAAATAATCACCTATAGCTTCATTCAAATGTTTACCCAGATCC
Source organism: Paragorgia papillata (assembly GCA_035771165.1). Classification (NCBI taxonomy): domain Eukaryota; kingdom Metazoa; phylum Cnidaria; class Anthozoa; order Scleralcyonacea; family Coralliidae; genus Paragorgia; species Paragorgia papillata. The sequence goes on from JAWNZC010000241.1 coordinate 15,042, forward strand.
TTGCTTTAGCTGCCGTCAGTTACTAGATTAATAATATACATGAAAAAAGTTATCGACTGTGATTGGCTGATTCCAGTGCAGTTAATCCCAAACAACAGGGCAGAATTGTGTTATCACAGTGCAAAAATCTGTAATCACAGTGCAAAAATCTGTTTTCACTAAGAGCCAATGAAATTGATTGTACCGCGGATTTTTCCAAACACAAAACAATCAAAGATGGCGGCCAAGATTCGGAGTTTTTCGGGATAATTTGTTCAAATTTTAAGCTAGTTATGCCTTAATATTGCCAAGTGAAGTACCAACAAGAAGACCAGAAGCTTTCTTTATGCCTTGAGTAAGTAGTGGTAAAGGAAGCGAAGCGGTTTTTAACAAATAGATATGCGAGGAGTGGACGGCTAAACCCGTACGCTAAAATGTTAGTTCAGTTGTTTTGAACATTTTTTTCATGTATATTATTAATAAGTAAAAACATGGTTTCTCATGCAATTTGAAAAAAACAAAAAACATGCACTCGTGAGTTTTTCAAATACTTCAAATAGCACTCGCCCTTCGAACTCGTGCTATTTTGATAGTATTTGAAAAACTCACTCGTACATGTTTCTTTCCAAATTGCACTCGAAACCATGCTATTACCTAACAAACAAACACATTTTTCGGTATTAGTGCTTATGTTTGGGCTGGTGATGCTGCTGGTGGTTGTTGGTGGTATTGTCGTTGTTCTTGTTGGTGTTCCTGGTGTTCCTGTTGATAGTGGTAGTGGTTCTGGTTGGTGGTTGGTGGTTGGTGTTGATGTTGGTGTTGGTGTTGGTGTTGTTGTTGTTGCTGCTGGTGTTTTTGTTGCTGGTGATTCTGGTGCTGTACTGTTGTGCTTTTGATTGTTGTTGCATGGTTGTATTCATTCAATCAAAGTTAAATTCAATTCAGATGAACAACTGAAAAGAGAAAGCTCAAAATGAAATAAAAAAAGAGTCAACAGCCCAAAGCTAAGCTAAAAATAAGAAACAATTTGTGTCCTCAAACATATTTGTATTTATAGCTTTCTTTATGTTTTGTATAGGTTGTGCTCGTGTTCGTTGTGTCTCTGGTACAATCTGCATAGAAGAGAATGGAAAAGCAAAATGTGTGCCAAGCTGCGCCGCCTTATTATGCTTAGTTGGAGAGCAATGCGTCATAGGAAAAGAAAGAGCAACATGCCAAAAGCGTAATATATACCAGTAGTGTGCATGAATAGTACTCTAAAAAAACTTTTGCTGCTATTTGTTTAACACAGGCAATATAGAACGTTTATTAATATAGGTTAGATAATAATATTTTAGCACTTAAGTTTGAAAATACAATATACTGAATGTAACCACAGCTGAGCCTTTCGCCCCATATGCTGCATGCACGTAGATATTAATGATGGCAATGTCATTTCACAATAAAAGAAAACACTTATAACTGGTACTTGTTTTGACTTGCTTTAACTTGCTTTCTCTGCTACACCAGTAGACAGTGCACAGTCTACAGTACACAGAGTACACAGTATACAGTACACAGCACAGCACGCGCAGCACGCACAGCACGCACAGTATACACAGTATACTGTACGCAGTACACCGTACACATAAATATAATTTAATAGAAATGAATGTTTAATCAGTTGTTGTAAATCGCATAGAAATTCGTCCTGATTTACATAAACGTTCCGATAGATTTTCTCAACTTAAACGGCTTATATTTTAAAGGTTTTTGGTAAATCTGAACAATTAGATTTGTGAATTTGATACGTCGTATATCATATTTGCCTCCAAACTCGTGTTAGGATTTACAACAGCTCGTCTTCGGCTTGCGTTGTAAATGCCTATTGGTAGTGTGTACCTCACGTCATTGCCGCCATACTGGATAAATTTGACAAAAAATTTTGATCATCTCATCCAACATGGTGAAAATTCTTTGCTTTTTGAATTTCAAGGATCGATTGCACACCACCTATACAGTTTGGCCGTTCATATTGTATATATTACTTCTCATACAGTTCTCAATAATCTGCATTACACAGATCAAAACTTAAGTTGTAAACAACGCATTTCTGGTTTGCTGGTGCTGGCTTTTAATGCGGTATATAAAATGTAACACCGTAGGATTTGCGTGCTAAAGTTGATCTTTTTTTTTTTAGTTAACTAGATGTCAAACTATCGGAAAATGATGGGGTTCAAATTTTCGACCTTTCGATACCTCATTATTTGTAGCAAGAACTTTAACGGCAATCTTTCTGCTTCAGCAAACGTACTGGCCTTAATATTTTACCAATTCGGTTGTCAAGGTGGGTTAACTCCCGTCTGCCATTTAATCTTTTGGTTGAGTTAAATTTGCTAAATTCAATGCGACAATTGCGCAACGTATGAGACAACCCTTAAGCTATACGGTATAGACTTCTGCATGGGAGGCGAATATTGCGAATTTTGCTTTTTTTACTT